>JBBPJZ010000572.1:0-17251 GCA_038089015.1 Chalciporus aff. trinitensis | reverse complement strand
GTACAATCGTGACTCGTGGTCCCCGCTCTCCGCTAGCATCAAACGCGATGAAAGAGCTCGACGATGCTTGTGTACTCTTCACAAAAGCTGCTGGCCAAAGTCGCAGAGCGGCAAAAGGACTGGTGGGATCCTCTGCGACCAATGCTTTTACCCGCCGCTTACCAAATACCTGCTACAGCCCATCTTGACCAAACTGAGCGAGAAGGCACACAAAGCGTTGGCTGCATCTCAGAACGAGAAGCAATTGGGACAACAGTGGACTCTTCAAGAAGAGGGTAGTGACGACGACGAGCTGGCGATATTTGCTGGGAGAACTCGCTTTGTGTCAACGAGGCGTCTACCAGAGTCGAAGCAACCCCCTGAGGGGGTCCCTGCCTCCGGGAGCGTCGTCTACCCAGGCAGCCTCCCTCAAGCCGAATCTTCTGTCGCGCAACTATATCGACCTGAGACCTCATCAACCAGCGTCGACCGTTGGACACACCCTGAGCGGGAAGAGGCTCGTTACCCGTCCCACCCAGACGAATTCACAAACACGAGCGTTCAGCCCCAGATCGTGCCCCAATGGCGACCTCCCCGACGGTCTCATTACCCATACACTCCACAACACCATCAGCCACCACCTCCGCCTCCACCACAGCCGCAGCCACCTGCTCCTCAACGTTCAACGCATGAGCACTCTACTGCAGCAGCATCTTCATCGTACTCGTGGGGTCAGGCCTCCAGTGTTTCTAGCTCGTTTGCCTCAGCAGGTTTTTCGACGACCGAGTCCAGCTACCATCATCAACATCATTACGAGCCATCGTCCGCTGCTACGTATCATGGCGGCCAACAGCGACAGCCTCAGCAGCCACAGTCTCAGTCGGGGCAACCCGCGCCTTCTGAGCTGACCGAGTTAGGCTTGGTCTCGCAAGAATCACGGCTTGATGAGCGTTGGACGTCGTTCATGCGGGACTCTGGGTACTTCGAAGTTGAGGGCTTTAGCTATCGGGGTCGGTAAAGAACTGTATTTGGGGACTTGTCTGCTGCTCATCCCATACGTTTATGCTGTATCTTACTTCACTCATCATACGCCTTTGTTTTGTTGCGTTCGCTATATGGACTCGGTTTCTGGAGTGATACCGATTCATGGATACAATACATACCTTACCTGATCTTGCCAACTGTTTCATATTCGTTGATGCCCGGAGTGTGTACCGCAGTTTAGGGCTGAAGAAAGGCAGTACTGCTGGTTATTGAAATTAAATATCCAATTACCCACAAGAGACCGAGACACATGCGAGAATCGGAGGTACTCTATTAATCTAGGGCTGGCGGTCCCAGACGCTGGATATTTATCACTGTGGTCCTGGCTCGCTTGGAGGCGGAAGTGGGAAGTCCTGGGGAGGACCGCGATAGGGACACAGGGCACGGCTTGCATCTATACGTATAGCGAGATGAGCATGCACACAAAGAACGTAACTAACACCCACCATCGAGGGGCTGATCGTGGGCAATGCTCTCGAAATCCTCCACGAAGATGATTGACATTCCACTATCCAAGCGTCCCAACCGATGTGATCAGTATCACGCAGAATGCACCATCGTTGCCGCGAGATCACTTACGCATAGAGATGCCATTCGTTATGGCTATATTGAAGTGAGGTCAGACACCCGGGTTGGAAGCCCAGATGGGATTGAAGGGACTTACCAGTGGAGCATCCAAGGGCCAGGGTTATCGGTGATAAATCGGATGACCACCTCGTCGTCCGCCATCCCGGTGCTCACGGTGTCTCTCATCACAGGTTTGTCATAATTGCGATATTGACCATCTGTGCTCTTGATGACTGCGAATTGATGCTGTTTGGAAGGATGTTTCTTTCAATGAGTAATCATAGTGCAAAGCGATTCGCGTACACCATGTAGATGGAAGGGATGCTAAGATCGGAGATCAGTGTGTCGCGGTACTGTTTGTCGTGCAGAAGGACGTACCGGACGGCCAGGAGAGTCCTTGGGAGAGAAAGTGATCTCGATGACCTTGTCCTTGGGAAGCGTATAGACCGACCCTTTTGGCTCGACCTGCCACGGCGCTACTATGCCACTCAAAATCTGCAGTAGGATAGGCACGCTCGGCGAGGTATACTGGACATCGTTGATAAGAAAATTGAAGTCGGTCATGTTTTTTCCCATTGCCAAGTTGATCTTCACGTCAGGCTCGGTCTGAAGCAAACGCGCGGAGGGAGACACCAGCGAACGCAGAAGTGCCTCGTTCAAAGGGGTCAGGCTCAAGTTGGGTCTATCGTTGGGAAGTTGCAGTGGAGCTTCGACGTATCTCAATATGGCCCGTGTGGTTGCATTAGTTGATTGACTGGGAGTTGCGTGGACCCAGTAGTTGTCGACATGCTGGTCAGCATGGAGAATGAAGGAATAACGCTGAGCGGCGTGAATCTGGATAGAATCGACGGTGTAGGGTTCAACGTAATCCCCATCAACCTCGATGATAGTGAGTTTGTGACCATCAATCGAGAACTTGTAACTTGGTTTGCACGCCATGTTCAGAAGTCGGAAACGATAACGCTTTCTGGAATGGACTGTGATAATGGCATGCGGATTCTCGCACATGCCATCGTAGCACCCAATTCCGTTGATGAGTAAAGAAGCGGGGGTGATTTGCCGATGTATCTGGGGTGAAGGTTGGTGATACCTGTCAAACATGAGGAAAAGAAGGCGATAATGTTGGGAGCTAAATGTGCCCACCAATCCATCAGCGTGATGATTGTCGATTCTGTTGGAGATACCAATGAGTACCCTGCCTAGAAGCCTGCTCGCTGTATCAGCTAACGCGCACCATCATCGATATCGTAGTTCAAGCGATAGGGATCATCAGGATCATATATAATGAGCGGACCACGCAGGCCATCGCAGTATTGAACCCCGTAATGCGAATGATACCAGAACGTGCCTGCTTGATGCCCCGCGCTGAAGTTATACAAGAAAGAATTTCCAGGGGCGATTGGACACTGAGTGACGTAGGCTGCACCGTCCATCTGATTGTGATTGTGCTGAAGGATACCATGCCAGTGCTAGAGAGACGATGAACACTCAGACGATGACCAAAGGTACGAGTGACTGACGATTGTTGTTCCAGTGAGCATGGTGTCGTCCGTCAAGTAGCTGGTCACATTTATTTGAAAGTTATCCCCCTTTGTGACAACTCAGCCGCGGTCGTATACTACAGACGGGGAGGGCATACCTTCTGACCGGTGATGACCGGCCCTGGAAGAGTGTTTCCAGCGAGGACGGCACTTAGAGCAATGTCAATAATGGCAGTTTGCTCATCTTCTGTACTCACGATTTACTGAAACCATCCGGAGACACGATGGCATTGACGATCGGAAGGTCAGCGACGGGCCCAATGAATGTATGGATTGGAGAATGCACCGGAAATCCGACCTGAGTATCTCCAAACCAGGCCATAGTGGACTAGGGTGGACGTGGACAACGGGCGACAGGGCAGAGAAGGGCAGAAAAAATCATATTTTATCCAGTTGCGGATGTGGCGGACGTCATGATGAAGCACAGGCCACATATTAATTGTCTCAGGAATTTCGCTTCGATGTGGGCTAATGTGAGCGCAGCACACCCCAGAGCGCAAGCGAGGCAAACCAAACCCGCCAAATGGGGTGGTCGCTATAACCACTCATTCCTGGTTGAACTAGATCCGTTCAGTCTGAGGTCTAATTCGCAGAGGTCTCGTACGTACACGCTGGTCATGGCTGGAACGGTGTGTCATGCCACTGGCTATTCAACTGATTGAAGAGAGTGGTCTGAGTATGAAAACATCAAATTCGTCGACCGCGATTCGCTAAAGCAGGAATAGAACTTCGAGAGCAAACATAACCCCGAAGTAGTACGCAAATTGTGTTCACACACTAAGTAACTTCCCCCAAAAAACATGTTGCAGTGCTACAGACAACCTCGAGAATGTTTCGAGCGAGCTCGTTGAACTTGTATATTATCCAGCACTCTTCGGAGAGCCGAAGAGAAATATCACGAAAGACCAGTGCACACCCCGAGGTTCTTCACGATTGAATCGCTCGCTAGATTATGACACTCAAATGTCATTTTGATAGCATTTCGGTTTAGATCTAGCACAAGAATGACTCAAGGAGGAATAACACACATTATTCGCCTGATGTCAGCTGTTGATAATGGCCATTTTCAAGTCGGCGAGAGGATTGAGAATTTCAGATGTAGAACTTGGAGGACCTCGCAAATTGGCCTTGTGTGCTGGAGCGGCGTCGATTCAAACGATCTCATTTCCAATCGCCCGGGACACAGAAAACGCTGCCACACGTCTACAAGTCAGACCGGCAACACAGTCGAGCAATGTTTTCATATCTCATGCGACGTTTGACCCTTCTCTGTGATCATTGACAGTCGACGATGTCCTATTTTATTCGCAACATCGTATGGAAAGTATGAGAAGGGTACTTTCAGTGTACGGTCTCTTGAAGGTACTCCTATGGGGCTGTGAAAGATAATGACCGCACCTAGGATCTCCGCCGATGATCTCCTCTTCCCCGAATAACACTCCCGTCGCGCCGAATTGGTCCACTTCGAAGGGGAAAGGCAGAAGCACCGATCACAGTCATGGTGACGGTCGTGGATGATGATGATGAAGCTCAAGGGGGTCCCGAATTGATGGTGCTTATTTGTGGGAGGAAGACCTGGATGACATATTGAACGAGAGTTGCGATTAAGTCGTGGTTGCGGAATTCAACTGCTTCCCACTCACAGGAAGAGACTTAGTCTCAAACCGGCCCATTTAGTAGGACGCGTGGGGCTGCCACCCGATCCCGAGGCCGACCGAGGCGAAGACCTGGGTTGAGACCAGAAAAAAACCGCGTGTCTGCCTCGCTCATGATCTGGCGACACCATCTGAACAGATTTCAGTTGTGTCGGACCCTCCGGACCGTGACAACAGCCGTCTCTGTCAAGCAGCTGTCAGCGGTAAGACGGGTTTCGTCGGAATCAACGCCTGGGCTTGGCAACTCACCGTCCACACGATCCGTTTCGAAAATCTCAGTCGTGAATCCGATCCTCACAAGAATTGTACATCCGTGACAGGCTGATTTTCACTATAGGGATTCAGTAGTCTGAGTCAGTCGAGGCTCTTGACGATGACACACATAGCGTGGAAAATATGTCGGTCCGAGTGTTGTCGGAGAAGAGAGATCCATGGATTCGGAGGCTTGCGCTTGCATCAACGGGTAGGGAAATGATTTGGTTTGCGACCGGAACTCGAATCAGAGATCATGATGATTCGAAGGACGAGACACATGAAACGGAGTGTTCAGGTCGTTGATTGCGAGCGGAACGCTGGACCGATGACCCGTTCGCATAAAAGTGATCCCGTCCGAGGTATGTAGACAAGGGTAGACAGGTGGAACTACATAGAGTGTCAATCAACTGCGATGTTTTTGGTAAGACGTACAGTAAGCTTCAACCACTCACGTGAACGCCCTGGACCAGCCACGGGAAAATGTCACCCACTGTTCCGGTACGTGCTCACAGCGTACGGTTGGAAATGAGCAGCATCATGATCAATCATAGCGGGAAAAAAAAAAAAGCAATCCCCAGGCTTATCGGAGAGAAGTACTCGACCTGTGCTGCATATACAAATCGATCATAGGACGTGAATGAGGCAGCACATTTAAGTTGGGCTTGGCCCGACGGTGCGATATAATCGTGCGATCATTCCGACTGTCGTACGATAGGGGTTATATTGCATTCGCGTAGCGCCGACGATACATAGGTGGTCGAATGTATAGATCATCGCGGGGTCGAGGACGCAAGCGTCATGGATCTGATGCGCTACGGGGAGCAATTTCATCAGTTGCCACCGAACAAAGACAACCCGACGTACGGTGTCTTGATCCTAACCTCTCATTCGATGTTCGACATCGCAGCGTAATGCTATCAGTTTAAGAACATAAGTACGATTGGCAGACCCAAAAGTCAGGATGGCGACAGTCGAGAACGCCCCCATTTTCCGTCGTACGCACCCCCTACTGAACATGGCCATGGGCGTGAATCACACGTCAACTACTTACGCCCTCCCCTCATTCTTCGTCTTCCCCACTTCCATCTTCTGCGGAGCAATACGTATCGCTTCTGTCATACTCCCATCCAGAGTAACTCTGTTCAAAGTTTAGATAACGTCACGGATACCGAACCCGGGATCTTATGCCAGGATGGAAAGTTGGAGGATGAACCCCGGGACGGGCATTCAAGTTGACGCGAATGGCGGTGCGATAGTCAACGTGCGGGCGCGAGTAAGTATCCGGAATGAGGGTGTCCAACTCTGGAAGTCTTCCAAAGTCTAGATTGTTTGAACCGAATCGTCTGGGAGGAAGATGCAGTAGTTTTGTTTCACCTTGTGTCTGGGACCAGCATCATATCTGCAGATAATAGAGGCCTAGCACCACGACAGCATAATTCGACTGTCTGATGTTACAATTGGTCGAAGTCCATATGAGACCAAATGATAGGTGAGAAAGCCGTAAAGTCCAGATATGGCAAGTAGAAAGTGATCAGAGAAAATAAACAGTGTGACGTCCTTGCGCGTGTACTATGGAATACATAGGCATTTCGACAACATAAACATTATTCGAACATGGCAGTGGCAACTACTATCTCAGTATTAGTTCGACCGGGTCGAAGGAAGGGTGACACGAAGTATAGATGGCAATGGGGAAGTAAGGCTATACACGCTCGTAGTCCATTGGGGTGCTGCTCGGTGGAGGAGCAAGATCATTGTGGTTGAATGCACAGTGAGTGAAGAGGAAGGGAGACTGAGGGGTGGGAAGAGCGACGACGACGAGAGAAGTAAAGAGGCGCTCAAAGCTCCTTGTATTATTCCTCTTTTATTCCGGGTCCATGGGAGTCACCATTTGGGCCGAGTGAGTCCTGCCCAATCCCGGTTACACCCCTTGAGCCCGGTGAAGGCCGCCGCCCCTCATCTACAATTGAACCAGCACGTGGTCGTTTGCGTGATGAAGGGGACATGACACCCGACCCATTCGTCAAACCCTTGTCGACACCGCCAGCCCCACCACGCTCTGATGAATTGTAATGGTCGACGTCTCGATCTCGTTCCCAAGATAGTCCGTCTCTGCCATTGGTGGGTGGGAGTGTCATATGAAGCTGGGGACCACCGGGCTGGGGTGCGCTATGAGAGAGGAAGTCAAGCCAACTCGTGTCACCTGAAGGGCCTTTGAGCGGCTTAGTTTTTTTTGCAAGGAGAATAGATGAGGCACTAACCCGACTCCGGCGGCGGCGGTGGCGGCTGTGCTTGTGAGTGCGGTTGTGACGAGCCATGCGTAGGCCAGTCCATTTGTGTGAATTGCGATGGTTGTGATGCTCGGTGATCGTCGTTATCTAAGAACGCAGAAAGCAAGTCAGGAGACTGCTGCACCCGTGAATTGGGAGGTTGACCAGTGGGTAGATTATGACGCATCAACTGGTGATATATTCCTTGCAACTGAGGATCCTGCGGTTGCGGGTATGTATTTGGGGATCGTTGGTTGTATCCAGCCGCTCGAGATATTGGTGCACCTCTTGACGATGAGGGAAAGTCAAATGATGAGGATGGCAGAAAGGGCTGTTGTGGAGTAGAGGCAACACTGGGATATGGATTATAGGGTATTTGATGCGATGGTTGCCGGTAGTTTGACGTTGGATGTGCGGAAGTCGGAGACGGAAGGTAACCGTTGTACATCGAGTCATCTGGGGTAAGCTTGGGGTGATTGCCTGCACTGACGTTAGGGGCTAGACGGGGCTTCTTTTGAGAGCTAAGTTGACCGTTGGTAGGGAGCAACCGACCAGAAGAGGTATGTCGTTCCGTTGAAAGAGGCAGTGATGAACCATTACCTGCTGCGGGAAGTTGAGCAGAATGGTGAAGTGGCATAGGTGGCTGAGGAATAGTCATAGGTCGATGCAGAGGATAATCCATCTAGAAATCCATCAGCGAGTGGTGTTCGCGGAGTGGTTGGTCACCAACATCGACGCTCAAGCCTACGTCGCTTGCAGGGGCAGATACGTGTTTTCCATTGGCGCCGTAGTCGGGTTTCAGCTTGGCATCAGTGCGTTTTTTGTTTCCCCCACGTGTCGGGTTTGAGTCTGGGTCGTCGTCATCACCGTCGTCATCGTCACCGTCTCCGGCGTCGTCAAGCTTAGCATTCGAGTTATTGGCAAAGTCATGTGGTGTGCGCGTGTCCTTTTCACCGTCGTACTAGTGGGATGATGAGTGACAAATATAGGCAAGCGTGGACGCGCGGACATACTCTGATGTGACGCTGGACGATGTCGTGGATATCACCGGAGCAATATTGGTATAGTTTAAGATGATGACCGGCCCGTTCCTCTGGAGATGATATGGATCAGACAAGAATGGGACGAGTGGAGCGACGGCATACCGAATATGATGACTGCCACGTCGACTGAGCATAGGACACCGAGCTCGTATGCCTTCTTGAATAGACCGTTCTTGCGCTGAAATGGATGACCAGTCGAGTAGAGATGATTATAATAAGTGCCAAGCCCATAACAAAAATAGCCTAAGACCTACCTTTAAAAAAGTGACTGAACGATTACGCTCGTGCTATGTATAAGAAGTCATTGAGCTGGAGGTCAAAGATGGAACAAGGGGGGAATGCAGTAAAATTGGAGCGAGACACGGTACGGGGAGATGGAGGGGGGTGCACCGAGAATAGTCGCTTGTATCTAATGAAGACGGACGTACGGTGATGGGTTGAATTTCGATCTTTCTCCTACCCATTTGTTGAAACTTGACGGTTAGACGGAGGAGAGTAAGAGATGATGGGAGTACGGAATAGAGAGAAGGCGACGAGGAGGAGGATGGATGGGAGCCTTTTGGGTGAGGGTCTTTGAGGCTTGTATCTTTCACTGGCAGCATGTAATTCCGCGACCGGGTGCCGAACGCAACAGCTGCAAACGGCGCTCATCAGATTCAGAGATCCAGGTTGCGGAATCGCGATGTCCGGTTCATCTCCACTTCTTCCGGATCAGCCCCGGATTCACTGTCGCTTTCTATTTTAGGAAGGACAAAAGATCCTAGGGTTCACATCGGCGTGCCGAATTCGGAATTGGTGGCGGAGATCGCCATGCTATCCAATCAGAATGTCCGAATAGACAATCATCAATTACTTCGCTACGCTTGTTTTCTTTACCCATTCAGTTTCCCACTGCTCCCGTATCACTTCTCCGCAGCATCGAATCCCCCAAGTCGCGCCCAAAAGGTTCAACCCAGCGACTGCTCGACTCCGATGACAGCGAGCTCGATACCCTCGTACCTCCCGACATGTTTCGCTGACAACGACCAGTGGCAACGCTGATTCGGTCGAGCTAACACCACCACCGTCGCCTCGGCCAGTGAGACTCGGTCATCTCTTCTCTTCGACCTAAAGACTATTCCTCACTGCCATGATTGTTTTCATCTCCTCGGGGGATACATTTCACACCACCTGTCATCATGTCTCCTTTTCTCTTCATCCAAATCTCTCCGTCCACAACCCCTGCCGCTGTCATGCCGCTTACTCAACCACATGGAACACGGGCACCCGTGGTCACTTGCCCTCGTACATCACCTTCGTGCTGTCACCACTAGATCTTGCATCACTCATCACAAACCTTCCGCATGTGTCGTTCCTTGTTTCAATTCTTTCTCATTCGCACATGACAACTCATGCACCCTCATCTTCTCACTCAGTATCGCTCGGAACACATCCCCTTTGCTTTCCCCTGATTCATGTCATATCCCAACCTCAAGCGGTCGTCTTCGTCGGCGCCTAAATTGAAACCGGCCCGCGATTGGAACAAGTTGTCGTGCCTGATGTAGTCATGACTGCAAGCGACGTCAGGATGGCTCGACGATTTATGAATCTCAAAATAATCTTGCGCCAAAAATAATAGCCTCAAACCCCCAACTCCTCGTCATTATTTATGAGTCTCATATTTTTATCCCTCAATTTACACCAGCATCTGTCGTAACGCACCTGCTCAAAGGACTCGCATCCCGTCTCTGCAGATTGTGTTACGCAACCATTCGCGCTGACGGAAATCCTCCTTGGCTTAACTCGGCACATACACTGCATCCATACCCCCACGTTGTAATGTGTGACAAATCATGCTATCGTTCAAACCGGCCGCCACCCCTTACGCTTCCACGCGTAGTCTCCTAGCGTTTGGCTTACTGCTTCCAACTATCCCCTCATCTCCGGTCTTCCCGCGTACCTGCTTCTTCGCCGTGGATCAGGGTCAACAGTACATCCATTTTGTCTCTTACCCTATTGCGCCCGATTGATGGAGAAAATACTAACGAGGAAATGCCCAGCCACCTTCAAATCTTCGAAAAGCACCGCGTCGACGACGAGCTTGGTTCGTGCTCCCCCCTCAGATATTCTTGGATTTCCTCCGCGACTCAAGGGGCATATTTATCGACTTATTTTTGCAGCGCTAATTCGTGAGCCTCGCGGGGTGGATCGAGGACCCTCTGAACTTACTTATAGCCAGGGTGATTACTTATAGATAGTTTAGCTACTCAGCGATCAATCGCCTTGGTCGAATATATTTTATCAATGTGCGCCTTTCCTTTACATAAACCAACTGAGCTGGCTCTGGAGACCTCTGGAGAGTTCCTCCGCTGACAGAGCTCGGGCTGCATAATCACTCACCCATTCGTCCGCGTTTGTAGTGATAGCACTTCCGCTCCGGTTTCTCCGAGTCTTGTGAAATAACTCGGCCGATAATGCAAAGTTCTCAAATGTGGATGGTCACGGCCAAATTTTCAAGTTACCCACTCCACATACTCATGTGATTCACTGATATCCATGATACGATAAGTAAACGGTTACAGTATTGTAGACCCTTGGCATGCCACCGCAATGCTGCAGTTGCGTTCGGAAGGCAACTGATAAATAAGCAAGGTAAGCATCGGGTTGCACGGATTCCCGTAGTGACAGTCGCGTGGCAGCAGTCCCATCCTCACCTCGACAGCTCTGCACCTCACGTTTTCCTCATTCCTCGGACATCCGAAGCTGAGAGAAGGGCAAGGGGATATATGTTTGATGATCACATCGTCCGAGACCGGAATCAAAGCATATGTCACGTATCATATCAGCGCTGTAACTTGTATATACATGTGTGCGCAGGAAAGGGGGGGGGGATAACCTTGGATAACCCTGGATACTTAACCTTGACATCGGTCATGCGTGTGAGATATGTTCATGTGGTTGCAACCACGTGTGGTCGGACGTAAAGGGGTATTAGGACCGCTCACGAGATTGACGCTAGGTTCAATTGGTGCGAGTGCGTCAACTCTGCAACGAAAACGGCGGATGGGAACGGGACCCTAGGGGATGCAGCAGAGTTTGGAAAGTTGGTAGCCCGATACGGACTGACAAAGATGGGGAACAAGGGGATGCGAGCGGGTTGGCGGCGATTTGTCGGGGGGGTCACAGTCCTTCCGATTCGGATGGTTTTATGGTCACGGTCATTGTCCTCGAGGCCTTTCCGGAGGGAGTATAGTCCATCACGTACGAAATCGAAATGACGGGGTGACGGATAAGGGTATATTATGGTGGAATGATTGGCTTGGAAGGCTTCTCGGGGCGATTATAGGATGACCAGGTCAGGTGCTTGTTATCCAACAGTTTGGGGATGAGTTTTCACGAACGAGAAGGGTTGATACATATCCGCATCGACGGTATGTAATTCATGACAGCTGCTTCACAGCTTGGCAAAGGCTTGCAGCCAATGTGGTCGCTCCGCGAGGAAAACACGGTCTTGAGTTGCCAAGTTTTACCTATCTCCGGAATGTTTTTCATCCGTTCTTACCAGTTTCTGCATTCCATTCGTTTTATCGATCAGGTTCCATTCGAAACGTCGACATTTCCCAGCGGAGGCAATCCGCCGCAATCACTCGTCCAAGTTCGCCGTCCGGAGTAGAGCGAAAGAGAGATGGCGATGAGATAATGTATCATAGATCATGATTAATGAGTGCTGGTGCGATTTGGCTTATGGGGATCGTGACACCAGAAAGTCAAGGTGAAGGATGCTCGAAAAGGGTTACACAATGTACGGGCGGCCCGCTCAACACTCTCACGATCGTAACCATTGTACTTCTTTTCGGATCGTCGCACTCAGCGCTCAAGCATCAACGCAAGTGCTGTTCGTGTTGTGAATGATGTGGTACCTTCGCCCAGGAACCCAAAGAAAGCTTCTCGGTTCTATCGTGGATCGCTTCCGTGCGTTTGGCTCATCTGTCTGGGGGTGTTCGAGTTCACCTTGGACAGGTCAGCTGCAAGTGGGTGTATCATCGCATGTAACTGAACTTGAAGGCACGCTGACACTAGGCTATGCTGTGCAGTGCCGTCGTTCTCACTCAAGCGCGCTGACACCTGATGCCTGCTCAAGTTCTGACAGATGTTTACCATCAACGCCCTCATGATCGTCAAGCTCAGTGATCTGTGACGCCGTAATCATCACCCACGAACTCAAGAAATACAGAAATCCTACGGCCACGATTCGCGTTGCGTTTGAGATGCACAGCCTTTGTTCCTCTCCAGCATCCAGGGGGTTTAGATCTTTTGGACAGCCGATGTGTTCGTAAACACACTGGCGAAAGTCCGGTCGAATCAGCGTCTGCGTATTTGCTGGGAAGATTGACGAACGCATCTGTGACCCTTCTACCCCTGAAGGAGGGTGGGTAGTCTCACCCACGGTCCTGTTTTACTAACGTCGCTTCACGGTTGGTCCAGCTTCTTGAAGACTCATAGTGTTCACGGCATCCGCTCGCTCGCTCGCGTGGCTGGATCGCGGCAGGACAGTTTTTCATTCACACTCATCATCAAGTGGCTGATAGAGAGTCCACATCGTACCGTGGGCTGCGTTATGCATTAGAACATAACAATGCCGTGCGTTCAGTTCACTTCCTTTTCTCCATATGCATTCCCTCCGACCTGCGGTGGCTTTTCTTTCACGAAGTGACCAAGTCGCGGCAAGGTTCTTAGGATCGCATGCTGTCTCAATATGGTTATATTGGGGTCGTTGTGGGGTTTGCTCAGAGACCTTCTGACTCGGAGGATGTGTGAACGGAACTTGAGAAGAACAGGAGAATGAGGTGAGACAGATAAAACAAGGACGATGGTGCGGTTTACAATAAATGTTTACAAAGTGATACCATGTACAACTAGCAATTTGAATATCCTTTCGTAGGTCCGTAAAAATGCAAAAAAAAAAAAAAAGAATAATGAACCGAGAAAACTGCAAGGTCACCGAGGGCTGAGACATGTCAATAAAACGGCGAGGCTACCGGCGGGCGAGCGAGGTGAGAGCACATCGTCGGCGCCGGATGATAAGGTGGGATGCCGTGCCGCGGCACACAAGAACCACACGCACGAGCGAACTAAGGAGAAGGGAAAACGTTAAGTTATGTTGGAAACAATACTCGAATAATGTTATGATCCTAAAATCAGCACAAGGGACTCTGAAGCATAGACCTGGACCTCTTAATGAGACGTACGTGCAGGTGGGGGTGGGGTAGGCTTGCGAAAGATCAAAACGTGAGATTGCAACTAGCCATGTGATACGCAAAGAAGACTCACCGGATAATAGGGAGGTGGCGCCGTGAGTCCGGTCTGAGACCCCTGTGTTTGGCTCGGGCTCTGGCCTTCGTAAACCCATGCGTATCCATCGTCAGTTCCGGTTGGCGGCACACCCTGTGGCGTTTGCTGCCAGGTCGGAAGGGGAGACGGTTGCACACCCTTGGGCGGCGTGGAAACCTTTGACTTTCGGCGTCGACGGCAGAAAGCAAACGCACAGGCTGTGATGATAAGAACCAGAATGATGATAGCTACACGACGTGGAACGGATTAGGACTAAAGGGAGTTCTAATGTGGAGAGGATACAACACACCAATAGTGATTCCAGCTATTCGTCCTGGCCACCACCATCCGTTGTAACCATTGTAATAATACGGATCACTAGACTGAGCGAAGACACCAAGTGGGGTGGAAGAGATGATGGCAAGAAGGGCGGTACAGAGAGTAAAGCTCGGATACCGACGTGCTGGCAGTAGAAACATGTTGGACGTACACGAGCTCGAGGAGACTGTCTGTTCGAAAAAGACTTGCAACTGTGGCACCCAGCGCCGCAGTCACGATCTCAGCCCCTATTTGCCCTCCTCATCGGGCAGTCTAAGGTACGCCTCTTACATTCGTGCAGAACTAGGGGGATCTGGTGAACCTACGTCGAGAGAAAACCAGGATCATACACTCCGGCTTCAAGAGGAAGATCAGCGAAAACTTGAAGTGTCAGTCTTGTAGGTTGGCTAGATGCCGCGGACATTCAAAAGCCAACCAGCGGCTTGTCACATCATCTCCGACAGCCTGAGGTTTCAAGTTGACAATTTCACTGTTCTGATACTCGTACCATTAGCAGATGTACTGCCAACTTCAAGCTGTGTGACAAATTTCCTCCACTTCACCAATGTACGCAAGAGCGACGGTGTTTCAATTCACGCTGGTTCCGACGGCGAGTCCAAGACTGTTCTTCCCGGGAACATCCAGGTCCGTTAATATTCAAGGCGAGCAGTTGTCTGGACTCTGAATAAGCAAGAACTAATGAGCGGACGATAGGTGGATTACGAGTTGGATGATATTGTCTAAGTCCCCGATGTGGTGCCAGCGTAGAAGGTTGACGTTTGTGTACTCCTTTGCGGTAGCATGGACCTAATCGGAATCTTGGCGTCTATGCGCTCATCATGTGAACTGAGCTCTCTGAAATATCCCCTTTTCTGTGAGTGGTGTGACCTTTCATTTCTTTTTATAGGAGAACAACGACTCCGCTTCTGGTTGAACTGTTTCGGGTTGTTCATCTCGTACCACATCAACCCGTAAGTTGTTATTATTGTCCAAAGGGTGATTGAATCCTTTTCTATTACTGGCTCTTACTGATTGCCATCTGGCAGCCATCTCATGATGTACGACTGCTCGGTGTGCAATCGGGAGTTTGGTTCTGCTGGGGCTCTCGCACAGCATAACGATGCCCTCCATTCATTTATGTGCGACCATTGTGACCGCAGCTTCACCACTGAGCATGCCCTCGACCAACACAACGACGCCCTTCATTCATTCGTATGCGACCCTTGTGATCGCAGTTTCACCTCGGAGCATGCCCTTGACCAACACAACACCACCCTCCATTCATTTGTATGCGAACCTTGTGATCGCAGCTTCACCTCTGAGCATGCTCTCGAGCAGCACAACAGGGCGTTACACCCATTTCCCTGCGGAGAGTGCGACCGCTCATTTAGTACTGCGCAAGCTCTCGTGCAGCACTACTTGGCTGCACACATATTCTTGTGTTTGGTTTGCTCTCGTACCTTCCACTCACAGCAAGCGCTCGACAACCATAACGATGCTGTCCATATTTCCCAATGCCCTTCTTGTGACCGCTCTTTCACTTCCCCACGTGCATGCCAACAGCATCGCTCAGCTGTTCACTAAATTCAACCCCTCACCTATCACATTTTGCCATATACTACTGGAGAGTGGTACATGACATGGTGATAGTGAAACCTTGGTCGAATGCTCGATCTACTGTACAACATATGTACTACTACAGCGAATTCCTAATAGTCGTTTTGTTGTAAAAATGCTACCGTGAATTCAACACCATTACAAAACACCAACATTAGCGTGATTATGTTGCCACAGTTTAACAACTACCACCCTATTTCGTCAGTGTAATATGGCTACACAGCAATGTCCAATGACCCTCCTCCCTGAGTTGCGCGAGGCACTTATCCAGACAGCTATTCAAGGTAACACCTACATCTCTAATATCAGTGCAGATACTCGTGCTCATGGACCCACCCCCAAAGCCAAGGAGTACGCATATGCGCGCTATTCCAACTTTCGCGTCGGAGCTGCCTTGTTGTGTTCGGACGGTACAATTGTCAAGGGCGCAAGCATCGATAACGCGTCCTATATTGGCGAGTACCACTCAGACTTATCACTGCCATTCTAACCTGTCAGCCTTTCGCTTCTGTAGGCGGTACAATATGTGCCGAACGTACAGCGATAGTGAAAGCAGTTGTGAGCACTGTTTTCCGAGTTGTGTCTGACCACTGAAGTAAAGGGTACCGGCGCCCCGTGTTTCTCTTTGCAGAGTGAAGGAAAAAGAGAATTTATGGCGATAGCTGTTACGTCGTGAGTATGCCCAACCTTCCGATGTGGCTTTTCACCGACCTACCAGATGAGAATAGCGACGTTCTTACTCCCATTTCACCTTGTGGGATCTGTCGCCAGGTGATACGTGAGTTCTGTCACCTTGACATGCCCGTCCTCCTCGTGCCAGGTGATTACCCCCATGAGGATAATGACGGCAAAAATAACGGTCAGGGAGGTGTTGTAGAACAAACCGTCGGTGGGTTGTTACCTCTGAGTTTCGGCCCGAGTGATGCGGAGAAATCGAAAGAGCAGTGAACGGAGGCAAAAATAGTGTTTTAAATGGAATACTCTTGCGTTGTAGAAGTATCTGAAATACAGACAATGTGACGAGAATTTAGGCTGGCACGTCATGAGTCGATCATCATTCATATTCAGGAGTGGGATGAAGACAGTCACCATCGTTCGATTTGTCGGCTGTTTTCATTCGGGTTTATGAGGGTCCAAATGCACATTTATTCGGCGCGCACTTTTCGACTTAGCGCGCGCAACTTTTCGACCGTGACCGTGAGCGCACAACTTTTCAACCACGAGCGCGCAACTTTTCGATCATGAGCGCGCAACTTTCGGCCACGAGCCAAGTGCTTTCGAATGCAAGACCAATGCTGAACACATCAGGAAAACCAAATTTGCTCTTGTAGTACAATAGTCTATATTGCAATCATAGCAACTGTAGTCTATCCCCTTGTACATACCATACATCAAGGAGCAAATGTCTAGAGTGTCTACATGTAGCTCTGAGAGTGGTTCACTACTTTCGCTCCATCAGGCCATACCGGTACTTTGATGCATAAAACTAGTATATTGTAGTAACAATTACGATGCAAAATTCACTAAACTGCTCAACTGAGTGATATGATGCATTACATGGCACAGTCCGAAGATGATTACATAAAGTGCCTGAGAAGCGGCCAAAAGCAGCCACTACTCCAGCCCAGATTGGAAATCTCCTAGAAATATGT
>JBBPJZ010000571.1:0-17264 GCA_038089015.1 Chalciporus aff. trinitensis | reverse complement strand
GTCGTTTCTTTGCTGCCAACGAGTTGAAATCAATGTTGGCGCATATCGTTTTGACATATGATGTCAAGCTGGAAGATGACGCACCAATGCCGCAAGGCATCCAGATCGGCGCGGGTAATGCTGCCAACCCGTTCGCGAAGGTTATGTTTAGGAAGAGGGTCAACTGAGTTTTTCGAAATTGGACTCAGAGACCGTGCGTGGATTTTTACTTAGCGGATAAACTGTGTCTCTATGCCTCTTATTCTTCCTTGGAGCACCCCAAACCGTTCTTGACCTACATTTTGTTTCTCTCTTTTGGACGCTCCTATCATTTCTGATCAGCCTAGGTTCCTTTATGTCCCTTTAGTGTTACCGTTGGGATACCTCAAAGATATCTCGACTATTGAGTATACCAACCAAACCAAGCCCGCTCTTCCATCTTACCCTCATTGCTTGCGACCAATGGGAACTCGGAATTAAAGTGGTTGAAACAAACAAACACGCCACCATGGG
This sequence comes from Chalciporus aff. trinitensis, assembly GCA_038089015.1. Classification (NCBI taxonomy): domain Eukaryota; kingdom Fungi; phylum Basidiomycota; class Agaricomycetes; order Boletales; family Boletaceae; genus Chalciporus; species Chalciporus aff. trinitensis. The sequence continues at coordinate 16,772 of JBBPJZ010000571.1, read as the reverse complement.
TATATAATAATCAGATGGTGTCAACAATGAGGTCAAATCCGAACATCCTAAACTACCTACGACTCAAACCAGCCCTCTCTCGCCCCTCCGATGACATATCGGGCATGCCTGCCGCACTTTTGCACGTACGACCGACGCACTGGAATGACACAAAGCATACAGTCATCAGCTCGAATGAACGATCCGGAAACGGCGCGGATGTGACTCACAAGGCAATTTTCGCGTTGACTTCGTGGGCTGGACAAGAACGAGTGCTGCCATCGGGATCGCTATCGAGGTAACGTGGGAGGTCGTCGACGCCCTCGATGCAGTTGGCGTGTACGGCATGTCGACAGAGGTACAATAGCAGGAGGTCTTGCGGTGATCGCTGTAACGGCTCTTCGCACAACAGACAGCGCGCTTTAGCTGTCATATTCACCAACTCGTTATTGTTTCCGAGAAATGTAAGATGCACATGACGACTCACCCCCAAAGAAGAACCCTGAATTCTGACCCTTTTGTCGTATGCTTGCAAGATCCGTAGAGTCACCGTTCAATATCGCCTGACAACCTTCCAACAGTGATATCTGTAAATGGAAATCATGCAGGATCTTGATTAAAGCTTCTTTGAGCCCCGGTATCTCCAACCCGTTCTTAATCCGACGGATCAATCGTATGGGGTCAATCTCGGCACCCACGTTCTCCAAAAGTCCGCGAATGAACGCTGCGGGGGAGGTACGTAAGGGGAGTTGACTAATGAACAAGGATTTGACGTACTCGGTCGTGTCTCTGCGTACTTGAGTAGATCCTCCCAAAGATCGTCGTCGTTTTGCTCCTTGGCAAACTCAATAGCCTGAAGAGAAAGGGGTGTAAGAGGGTATTCCTCACGCGTGCACGAACGACTCACCTGTTGGACATCTCCTATACGTTCAATGATAAGCGTCAACGCCTTCTTGTTATTACCCATCCGACCAAGCAAGAAAACCATCTCCGGAACTAAATCACGACTTCTGCAAATATTATAGGCCTAGACCCATGTTGCAGCTTCCGGGAATTGGGCATGTCAGAAGAAACACTTACGGCCTCTAGACTGTAGTAATTACTCGCTCGTAGGTATTCGATAAGCCTCGACGTCGCGTATTCCGCAAAGAGTGTCACTTGAAGATCCGCAAAGTCGGATGCCAGCTGCTGGTCTTTCTTGAAGAGAGCATCAAGGTAGTGGAACAGATACAAAGGTCGAGGCTGTAGTTGTTGGACGACACGGCCCACCTATGCGGGTGAAACTGTGTTAACAAGCCAGCACTAGAGGCGAACAACATACTGGTATTGAATGGGTGTGATCCACAAGGAGAGTAATTGCTTCGCTCTGGTTCTGAGAAGCTTCTTGACCTTCTTGCTTACGCTTCTCTATAAGCTCCTGGTCGAACTCGACGAGAAGGAGAGCCTGGTCTTGGACATCGGTGAACAAGTTATGCTCCCGGATGAGGTCAAAGACGTTCGATCTCCGCAGCTTCAAGAAGAAAGGTAAGGCTTTCCCGTATTGCCGGTTGGCGGTGTATCTAGATAATCAGGAGATGTTAGAGGGAAAGGGCTATGTACCCGAGCTATGCTTACAAGTCTGCGAGGCACTCCATTAGTATTACAGCATCCGGTGTCGATGACTGTGAGGAAGACGACGAGGAAGGTGTCCTGTCTAATTCTGAGTGGACTGCAACGATCACAGCAGAAACATCATATATCGACTTGGGCCATTCTCGTATCGTTCGGAGCAACGCCTACCGTCGTGGACATCAGCATGATGAAAATTCCCCCAGTAAACACTAACCGATTTATCATGGCTCAAGAAATGACCAAGTATCATCTCATACACCAGATGCCCAACTTGCGGAGCCTCTATTGGGACAAAAGGAATGATCGCCTGGAAACCTAAATCAACTGACAACATTGTCAAAAACATCAACTTACTTGCAACTGGTACCTTTGCGCGAACACAAATGTCCATTCCTCCCATTTCCGAACATCCAGACCACAGGCTTTAGGGCACAGACGGGCCGCCTTGACGAAGTCGCCTGATTTATGCTCGGAATGGGCACCACGTCAACGAAGGAAAGTAAGAAAGGCGAACCTTCGCCTATGAGGTGATTAATATACCGTGCGCCGATTTGCACGGGATCTATCCTGGAATCTGGCTTGTCTGAAGTACGTTCGTCCTCGCCAAGTTTCTCCACCTCGTCAAGGGCTTCTTCGTATCGCTGATGATCGACAAGCCAGGCGATGTGGTCCCGACGATCCCTTGGACGGACAAAAACGATATCCTTCGGGCTGACGACAACGTAGGTCCGATCAGTTGCGCTAGCAAGTGGGTCAACCTCAGCTAGTAGGTAATCATTGCAAGCCCAAGCCTGGTAGTTCGTAACGCTGAGTGAGTCCGCGGTCAGCTCTTCACCGGAACGTGAGATGATACGCAATTCGGGTCGTTCTGCCGTCTTTCGCGCCTGACGAGCGCGGTCATCCGTCATCTCGTCGCCGTATGTATCTGGGGGTTCGTATGCAAGAACAAGGAGTGAAGTATATGATGTAGGAGATGTCACGGTGCCATTCCCGGCGGGCAAGTGTTGCAGTGGCGTAGGATGGGGTAGGATGCCAGAAATCATGCAGTCTAGCTTGAATGCAGCGGTGACCTCAACAATCCAAGGTGGAATCTTTGCACCACTCGAAGGGCGCGAACGTATGCGCGCAACTTTGATGTGATCAGCCCATGCGATGAGCAGAGTCGAGTCATCTTGCCAGTGAAGAGTGCACTTGAAGAGGTCAGCTCGAGGACTATCAGGTGGACGGTCAATAAAGGTGATGCGAGATTGTGACTGCTGGTCATAAATCTTCACCCCCTGCAGATTAGAACGCGGGTTAGTACAACGATAACAAAACAAAAGCATCGAGCGCACAAGATCGTTTGCCCACGCAATAAAATGTTCCCTCCATCGTATGTGCCATATAGGGCCTTCGCCTGAATGAAGGACTGTCTCCTTGTGACCAAGCCAACCCTTCTCCCGTAATATCAGTGTACCAGCCATACCTCCGCATACGAACGCGCGAGTTGTCCTCTTGGCGAACTGGGGTTCGAGTGCAATGGTGCGTATAGGCCGTTTCATGTCGAATACATATGATTCCGGCGTAGAAAGGGAGTGAACGACCGCCTGCCCTGATAGTTGGCATATAAGAGACCCAAATCTAAGAACAACGGGCTTCTTACCATCAATCGACGCGGTAGCAACAAAATCAGCGGTGCTGTCCATCTCCATATCACTCACGGAAGCCTGGTGGGGTTTGAAGGACTTGATACGCTCTCCAGCCAGACTGAACACATGCACTATACCACTGTGTGTCCCAAGGGCCTAGGAATTTGTTTAGGTCATTTATATGAGCTAAGATGGCAGCAGTGAGCCTACCAGCAACTTGTTAGAAATTGCGACAGCAGAAGCCGAGTCCTTCTTGAGAAGATCGTTGACCGCGCCACTCATCCTCTCGTATTTCAGAGCAGGCTCGTCGTTGTCGCCGTCCTCCTCCTCTTCGTCTTCATCCTCCTCGTCCTCGTCCTGCTCTTCTGAGGAGTCGTCGCCTTCGTTGTGGTTGTCGCGTGCCTCTTTCCCCATTTCCTCCACCACACCTTCTGTACCTCGGTCTTCCTCCTCTCCATCTTCCGTCTCGGTGTCCTCTCCTTCTGCGGCATCCTCGCTTTCCTGCCCCGCACTCCCACTTCCGTTGGTCCGACCGCCCTCAACGTGGTCTAACTTCTCTTCCAAGTCCGACGCCGGGAGCTCCTCAACGGTGGATTCGTTCGCATCCGCACTCGTTCCTGCGAGCATGTTGGAAAGATCAGTGAGAACGGAGCGAGTAAAAGGAGAACATGTAGATGGAGGTTCTGGCAGGACTGGCAGCCGGGTTCGGGTCTTGACCAAGTCGACTGTTTGGCCTTGTTGCTTGCTACACTACACTTTGTCCTCTCTACCACTGGCACTAGCTGGAGCATCGCCATAACATGTCCCCACTATCAGTCAATATGCGAGTAGATTGTTCCTACACTGTGTTTAACGTCGAGATTACAGCTGACATTCTTGGAACCGCTCTAGTAATTGCATGCTGCGTACGAGTCCTAGTCATGACGTCTCTTCACGCACAACCCCCAACTATAGTCTAACAACTGACCACTGAAGTCGATAGTATTTCAACGTAGATCCTCGCTCCAGCAACTTCATATGCGCTTCAACCTTCACATTTCCCTTAGCAAAGACCCCGCCATCCCACAGCTCAGTCCAAGATTCGGGAGAGTGGCAAAACATGTCGATTTCTTTGCCTGCATGTTCGGCGTGCATCATTCCTTTTTCCCAGTTGCCGCTGTGTTCACCACAGATCATCGAGCCGGGCTCTGGTGATAAGAGACCTGCGAGTCGTTTGGCCAATTCGAGTTGATTTTCTTCCGAGAACAGGTGGAAGAAATTTGATGCGTAAATTACTGCGCAGTGGCCGGCCAAGGGATTTAGCGAAGTCAACGCGGACAAGTCTGGCGTCCCAGAAGGTGGTTTATCGAGGGGAGGCGTAACCCTCAGTATTTCTGGATTGAACGCGTCACCTGCGACAAAAGTGATCGGGTAGGACGCTGGTGTCGTCTTAAAGAGATCATGGCCCAAATCGGAGAATTCTGGAGACGTCCAGGTCAAGCCGAAATTTCCTTGGAGGCAACGAAATGTTTCCCGCACCTTTCTTTAAATCAGTGGTCACCACGTTCTTGAGCGGGAAGCCGTCCGCAATAGCTTTCCTTGCATCCACTCCGACTAGTCAGGTTGCAAATGTTCAGTGGTAGGCTCCGAGCAGTAACTTGAACACTAACAGCAACATCCAATGTCCAGTAGGATGCCATTCGGCTGCTCCTTGCCGAGATGGACAATCCGGTCGTACGCTGGCAGTGTCGCTATTCCCAATCTAGTTGAAGGTCAGCATATTTCCTTACTTCGCAGAGATCTCCCGCTTACTCTAGGAATAAGAATGATTCTATGCATACATATGGGAAGACCTGTGTGCGTAATTTTAACACTCGATGTCTCGAAGAGAGCAGCTCTGGCTAACCTTGTACGCCTTCTCCGCTACTTCTATGATGTGCTTCTTGAGGTCGTTATCATCCTCGATACCGGTCTGTGACTTGAAGAACGCGGCCTGTTCTGGAGATAGCATATTGTACCCTGTAGACAATGGTCGGGTAACATGTGTTGCCGTCACTGAAACCTTCACATCCCCAGCTCCACGGCCGAGGTCGAGAGGGATTTGGTCGCCCATCGAGGTCCTTATTGTGGGTCCAATCTCAGCCTTCGCTGTTTTATATTGGCCAGGTGTTTACACAGGAAGCTGACGGCCAGCCCCTAACCTATGTTACTCCGACCGCGTATCAATGACTTGTTACATAATCCACTGCGGAAGGTCAAATATGCTGACAGAGGAAGCATCCACTGAGGAGTCACTCTCCACACTATCAGCTTACAGAGTGGAGCTAAACGCAGCTGTGCGTGCTAGGAACCCTTTGGTGACGAGCGCATCATCGTTGCATCGCACCGATGGGTCGACAACGGCACTAAGAACGGTCTCGAAGGTTCTTTACAGCCAACCGGGTTCGTTTTTATATCCGTTGTTACACAAGCATTTGATCCCATCAGAAGCGTCTACCCCAGACACCTCATCTCTTTACCAGTAAGCCCTATCTGATCGCATATGAGTAAGTTTCAATTTTATAGGTTTCAGAATCAATCTTTGGAACCCGAGAGGCCGGGCAGATGATTCCAACAGCGTTCCAGCGCATAATTGGCTCAAGCATAAGAAAGCCCAAGCAATCTGCTAAGTGGAAACGCCCCACATGCAGAGATGTGATGGGTGAGCCGTCAATGTGCGTGGTAGTCTTGCCATGAGATTCAAGCGTACGATTCAGAGCGCCGGACTTCTAAACAGCTGTAGCCTCCCTCTCAGTGAACCGAACAACAGACCTCCGCAGACGCGCTCTCGGTCAGTCCCAATCGCGACTCTGCGATGCCCCCACCGTCTAGCGATCATCTGTTCTGAAGCACTCAACGTTCCTCATCTACCATGCGGTGTGAACCAGCCAGCACAACGTAAGAACAAAACCAGTGACCATATATGATTTTCCAGGTACACCCATCATGATATCCTCCGAGTACTTACAAAGAACATACAACCCAATCAATAGAAACTTGAAAAGATTTCGGCAATCAGAGATGGCTGCTGTCATAGAGCGACCGGGAGATGCACTATCGACGAGTTAGATTGGCATCACGACATGGCGGTACGTCAAGCGAGATTATGCCTACCTTAGTTCTGAGCAGCACTCTGCTGCGCTTCTTCTTCAGCCTGTTCTGTGACGATGGCGGCAGCTGAACGCTGCCAATCAAAGTTATGGCCGGTAGCCCACCCAAGCTGAATGTCACGGTGTGAGAGACGTATAAAGAGATTATGCAGAACGGATACGTACAATAGAGGTCTTTGCGTCCATTGTGAAGAAATTTAGGTAAGTCGAGTGAGCGGGGGTGAATTTCGAGTTGTGCTTGATGCCTCCAAAAGCTCAATTCTGAACGAGCTTTATACCATGTCGGACCCTTTTTGACCTGAACAATAGACACTGAATCGGATGAATAGGGGAGAAGGACATGATCAGACGACCAAAAGACTGGTTCGCCTGTGTTGGCGCATCGTAACAATCGCGAAATGCGCGCCCACAGAGAATGCCCTGTAACTTTGAAAAACTGGAATCGAGTAACGTGAAGATCCACAGATGAACGGCTCATCCTTGAAGAGGAAGCAAACAAAGAGGGCGGACCAAGGGGAATTTCATGGACAAGGGTACTCCACCAACCCAGGAACCTTGAAAGGGGCGATTTTCATCACCGCCCATTACCTGTGCGGCGGCGTTCAACATTCTCTACGCCTTCACACACGTAAAACTCGCCAGGGAGTTTTCAACAGCTGATCAACATGAAATTTGATCTAATTCAAAGTTCAGGGTCTGCTTCTGATGCCCGACATGCATGTCATCTTGGACCCGAACAGAATCCAACACTGAGAATCCATAATGCGCATCCAACTCCATTTGTGCTGGGGCCTTATCATTCGTCTCCAGCCCTCAAGCCCAAGACAGAGTCGTAGCATATCAGACATCATCCAAGATTTCCCCTTCATCCCTTTCCTCCACGCGAGTCATACCCTTTCCCCTAAGACTATCTGTTTTACTGATGATACGCCAGACTCAGCACAAGAACCGACTCCCTCAGGCTACGAAGTACCTTCTGCATAGACAAGGACGGCCAATAGGTCTACTTTTGGTAGAGACACCACCGAAGACGCATACTTTTGAGACGCATACTTTTGATTCAACAGGATCTTTGTCGGCCGCAATTTCCAGGAGACAGGGCTAGGTGGAACAATGGTGGTTGTGCTTCCAACGCCATGCGAGGGATGTGGTGAGGACACTGAATTCGTGGATGGTGAGTTATTTTATTGAATGCAACGCTTCTTGTCTTCCGAGTCTTTCCGTCCTCATCGTTGATGTTAACTAGTGAGATCGTACTAGGGTTTGGACCGCACTCCGTCGTGGAGTCCACACACGCGGTTGCATGTTTAACGCGCTCAAGAATGACCGCCAAGGCGTAGACTCGGAGAACATGCACGATGTCTATTGCTTCAAGTGTGCTTTTCTCACGACTGCACGTACCTGAGACAATGCCGAAGGTGGTGCACCTACCATGGCCGAAGTAAGTACTGGCGTTTATCATACACGTACTGTCACATTGTCAGGAACAGAGTCTCGTTGAGCTCAGTATCCTCGGCTAGTTCGCCGATGCGATGAACAGCTGGCTTGTGCCGGTGACACTTTGAAAAATGGCTGCTTGACCACGGGCGGGTCATTCGTACCGAACTCTAGTTGCTCGTAATGGGTGGGGAACTTACGGACGTGGCAGAGATTGCAAACGATAACACGAATAACGTATCGAAATAGCTCCGGTCATCTCGACAGAAAGGAGATATCAGTTGTCGTCATAATACGCGGAGTCGAAAGCGGCGGATTGAATTGATAGGAGCACATAGCCTTGAAGCACCAGGTTGAACGTCGCCAGTGGCGTGGACGCACTCTTCCCGCAGTTAACAGCTATCAGCAGGGCTGTTTCCCAAGATACAAGGATGGGGCAGTAACGCTCACCAAATACGACCGAAAAACTGAATTAAAAGGTTAAATTAAACCCTTCGTCTCGCCACATGCCACGCAGGGAGAGTGAGTTGCAGGGACCAGTCAATATACACAACGATTTAATGCACATCGCGAATGTGCCACTCACCCGGAACAACTCACTTAAGCGACAACTCCGCGGGGACAATAAACAGGACGGAGACCAAAGCATAAATCAAAGAGCCTAGATATACTGTGGAAACAACATAGCGCTCGATACTCAGCTCTGATACAGGAAATGTTCAGTTCCATACAGAGCTGCACAAGCAGCCGCCCCGCCAGAGAGTGCAAGAGGGAGTGGGTGCCGTGGTGCACGCAAGGATTTCCGCAGGTTGAAGAAGAGATAGCCCAGCGACCACGCTTGGCTTCGAATCAGCTGTGGACAGTGAACAAGACCGAAGATTACACACCAGTCGCGATTCCACTACCATTCCTCACATCTCCACATACGAATGCGTAGGTTGCAGTTCCAAAAGCGAGAGAAAAGCCGACGCGCTGGAGATATGGTGGGCAGAAGACGTTCTGTGGAAGTGCTGCAGGAGGAATAAATGATGAAATAGCAACTACAATTCGAGCATAAGTGGAACACATCTTAGATGCGAAGCGCAGCAAAAAGGAACTTACAAATTGAGGTGAGTGTGGCTATAGGTCCCCTGCATGTGTGGCAAACACCGGTCATCATCAATTGACCAGTTAAAAAACAGTGGACATTAGATGTCGAGCTCGACCAGGTGCGAAACGACAACTGAACTTGGATCGTGCATACGGCTGCAGGTGAGAGAACACTCCAGTTGCCATTGCCGACGTCGGAGTGGCCTGTGAGGTTGAACCAACGCCTTCTTCGAGCTTCTCTTGGCCCATGAATGTTTTTGGGAGGCCCGGTGAGTTGAGTTTAAGTATTTGTGAACGGAGGACAGTATGACCCACTGTGTGCCTGAAAAGTTAGTGATAGTGCGAGTTCGGATGTATCCGTGGTTTACCAGGGTTCACTCCAGCTTGATCAATGACCTTGACGGTACTCGAGTCGTCATGAACATCACGCAGCCAACTATTGGGAGCCGCTCGATTGCCGCAAACTCGACAGAATTGTCGCAGGAAAAGTATGAAGATAATCGAAACTCGTGTACCACTATCTTACACTGAGGATCCGGCGGAACTGCATGTGGATTGACTACAACTTCACAACTGACCATCGCATGCGATGGTATTTCATTCCGCCCGCCCTTACCACCATCTCCATGTTTGTCTCGACCTTAACTTTCCCCCTGGAAAACACCTCTCCGTCCCACATCTCAGCCCAGGACTCGGGAGAGTGACAGAACATGTCAATCGCCCTGCCTGCATGTTCTGCATGAATCGTACCTTTCTCCAGGTTGGCCCCATGTTCACCGCATATCATCGAGCCAGATTCTGGAGACAAAAGACCAGCGACCCCCTTCGCCAATTTCAGCTGGTTCACCTCGGAAAAGAGATGGAAAAAGTTCGAAGCGAAAACGACTGAACAACGACCCGCCAATGGATTTAAGGAAGTCAACGTGGACAAATCTGGAGTTCCAGAAGGTGATACCTCGAACGGAGGTACGATCTCCAGCATGTTTGGATCAAACACGTCCCCAGCGATAAAGCTTATCGGGTAGGATGCTGGTGTTGTCTTGAAAAGATCGTGTCCCAAATCAGCGAACTCTGAAAGCATCCAGGTCAGTGTCACTTCTTGTAGAATTCGTTGACGCGTCTTTTCTACCTTGTTTTAAATCAGTGGTCACAATATTCTTGAGTGGGAAACCATCTGCGACGGCCTTCCTTGCATCGACTCCGACTAGTTCATCGGGCCTTCAGGCTCTCGCTTTGGAAATGGGGCTCAGGAGCAACTCACAGCAGCTACCTATATCCAGCAGGATCCCATTCGGTCTCGTTTTCCCTAGCTGGATGATCCTTTCGTACATTGACAACGTCATCATCCCAAGGCTGAATTAAATTAGTATCTGGCTTGCACCGAAACAGATCGCATCACTCACTGCAGGAATGAGAAAACTTGTATGCAAGGGTATGGAAACACCTGATATCACACTTGGGTCATTATTCACAAGGATGACACTAAGTGTGTACCTTGTAAGCTCTCTCTGCTACATCCAAGATGTGCGCCTTGAGGTCTTCGTCACTGTTGATTCCGGTCTGTGATTTGAAGAAAGCAGCTTGTTCAGGGGTTAGGCTATAGCCGTCGGCCAGCGGGTGAGCATCATCCGTGTTCGTCAATTTGATCCTAGTATCCCCAGATCCACGACCATAGTCACCAGGTTGCTCGCCCATGTTGAAGTGTGAATGGCGGACCAAAGTAGAACATAGACGGCTTTTATATCTCTCATATTCTCAGGGGTGAATTCCGAGCTGATCGCCATCGGACGAAACCTGGTTATGCTGCCATCACATTACTTTCATGCAACGCACATCTCTCGCTGAGTCATTCTAGCTCAGTACGCAAGTTCGTGTCAGCTGCGGAGTACGCAGAAATCGGACTATGCGTCACTTTGCCCTCGTAATTTACAGAATAGTGATGGAACCGAGCCTACAGAGTCTTTCTTATTATCCGCTGACAGCACGCACTTACAGGTTACCGTGCAACTTACGCGATTAACTGGAATTCAGTCTAAAACATTCTGTGGTATCCTCATACACAGGATGCCGTGGTAGGTGTCCACTAATCAACTAATTATTGCAAGGTATTGTATCTTGAAGGAATCGAGATATGCAGCATTCATGAAGGGAAAAACAGTATCAAGTTTTATCACGGAGGGGGATTGAACCCAGCCATAGTCAAGTGAACTTAAGATCTAAGCACATCTTTCACACGGGCTCAACGACAGCAAGTCTGGCTTCTGTGGAAATTATGGATGGACGACTGATGAAGACAGGGCGGCGCCACCGATTCAACAGACGATCGGTTTATCGCCTGACAGAATCATGGTTGACTGAACTCATTTACTCATTGGTTTGGCTTACGTTGGTCAGGATGGGATCAACTTGAAGATGACCAATGGATCAGCTTCTAATCCGATCATGGAGGAGCCCGTTCTCAGGTCCAAGGAGGAGACAAACGTGGACTCTACAATTACATACCACAACTTTGGGTTTGTAAGCTCCTGAGCGGCCTTGATTTATGGGTGCAAACGAATTGCAGAGGCAGCCTGGGACCGAAACCCGCAGAAGCTGAGGGCGAAATAACCGATAAACTGCATGCAAACGCAAGGGGCGATCTGCAGAGTGGGGTCAGCTGCCTGTCAGGGTGTCGTTGTCAACAAGTGCAATAGTAGTCTGGGATGGTTTGTGATCAAGACTCCTGACTTACAAATACTAGTATTGTCTCGACATAGCAGCGTGAGGGAGAATCCGTCGGCCCATAGGGAGGTGCGTTCACTGAAACTCCTTGTTGTGAACCATATCTGCAGGAAGCGCGGTGCTCGGTGTGATAAGCATTTTGTTCATTTTTTTTGCCTGTTCCGTGGTCTTCCATTGCTGCATGCGAGTATCGGCGGGTGGTGGGCTTGTACACGAAAATCCGAATGAGATCAGATCATTCGACCACGGGAGTAGGCATTATATGCACCTCAGAGGCAAGTTGAACCCCATGAGCTCGCCAAGGTGTTCGTAGCGCTTACAGGATGCACGCTGCAAATGAAAGCGGCAGAAGCAGACTACATATGGACGCGTCAGAGGAGTCAGTCTTATCAACGGATAAGCGTGCATCTCGACTCACCAAACACGACCATTAGTAACTTTGCGAGGGCCACATTACAACGGCTTGGCCTGAGATTCACGAATTTAGCCAATCGATTCCAGGTGCCATCATAATGTGGGTGAACGATGTCGTTCTCGGCGCCTCGAAAATTCCAGCACAGTACTTTGCAACATGTGCCTATCTTCGGAGCGAACTAAATCCGTCGACACTGCTCGGCTCTTTCCAGTCTCCTTCCTCGGACTGACATCGCTTGTACGGCAGCTCCTCTATCTTGCATTGCCCCACGGAGGCAGTTTTGCATGAAGGCCCCCATTGGACGGGGCTGCGTATGCACGCTGCATATCAGCCAATGACACACTAGCCGTGTTCGGCTAATTTGGCAGCCCTAGGCAACCCAAGCATGCCAACTTTTAATTCCGTCACGAACGTGTGCTCTTATACTGGACCAATACCATTCCACAAAATGACCTCGCTCACCCCACGTTTTTCGCTCAAGCATTCGAGCTTTCTCTTCTACAACGACTTGGACTGGTTTAGTTTCCATGGAGTCCGCTCGAGACGCCCAACTTCCTCTGTTTTTTCACGATGACAAGACAGGCAGATTCGACGATCAAAATCGGGAGCTTCACGAATGCACCCGGAGGCGCCGCTTTCGAGGCATGACGCTGATCGCGCTCGGGCTGTTGTTATCAACGATCTACTTCCAGTATCCTCGTTTGCATCGGTGCTTCAGCCCACCGTCGCCCGAGGTCACCACTACAGGCATCGGACTTCCCAAGAAAGTACAGCGGGCATGGGCTGCTCACTCACCGTACTTTCCCGCCGACGAGTACAAGGCGCCGCCTGAGCGCTGTGAAATTGTACAAGTACGTTTCCTGCTTTCCATGTACTTTGCCAGATATCTCATCGTACACGCTGTTCAAAGGTTAACTTGGTATGCTCCGCGCAGCTATTTCCGCCCCATCAATTTAACGCTATGACAGCTCCAGAGACACGGAACGAGGTTCCCAACCGGGAGCAATTCGAAGAAAATCAAGGAGCCACTTCAAAAGCTCATCAACGCTAAGTCCTATAAGCACAAGAGATACGAGTTCCTGAAGGACTTTGAATGGGACCTCGGCGAAGATGATCTGCTTCCTCTGGGCGCTAAAGAGTGAGTACATCATGTCTTGGCCCACTCCCGCCGAATGCTGAATCACTTCGAGGGCATTCGACTCTGGCACACAACATTATTTGAGGTACAAGCACCTTCTCGACCGCGGTCAGTTGCCTTTCATAAGAGCATCAGATAGCGAACGGGTGGTATTATCTGCGGCAAATTGGTCAGCAGGTTAGTCTTGCCGTTGGTCGCAAGATATCATGTTCTGATAAGTCACTTGAAGGCTTTGCTACGGCCAGTGCGTACGAGTACCGACCCAGGATATCTGTTATCATCTCGGAGGAACCCGGGGTAAGTTCATATACCAGATAAGGCGAGCTGTATCTCATTCTTGCCAGGCAAACAACACGTTGGACCTTTCGATGTGTCTCAATGCGGAAACCGACAAAGAGGCAGGACACGCATGGCGAGACAGGTTCGCTCCCCCGATCGTGAAGAGACTCAACAAAGCTATCAAGGGTGCCGACCTCGACAATGGCGACGTCGTCGAACTCATGCCTCTGTGTGCTTTCGAGACCCTGTATCACGGGACTGCCAGTCCTCTCTGTAGCTTGTTCACCAATAAAGAGTGGCAACAACGGGAGTATTACGATGACTTGGTGAAGTATTACAAAACTGGGTAAGGGCCAGTTTGTTGTCTACACTCAGCCGTCGTTTCTGACTCGGAGTCTTCCGGGGTTAGGCACGGCAACGAACTTGGCCCCGTTCAGGGCATCGGATACGTCAACGAATTGCTGGCAAGGTTGACGGGTGAACCAGTCCAAGATACCTCCCAAACAAACAGCACCCTAGACTCTTCGCCAGAGACATTCCCCCTTGATCGTAAATTCTACGCCGATTTCTCGCATGACAACCAGATGGTCGCGATCTATTCGGCGCTCGGACTTTTCCGGCCCGAGAAAGCCCCTAGCACCAAGAAGATCGACTCCGATCGCACGTGGCGGATTTCAAGGATGACGCCCTTTTCAGCTCGGATGATCACGGAGAAGCTGAACTGCAACGATGACGATGGGGAGAAGAGGGAGTATGTGAGGATACTCGTTAACGATGCTCTCCAGCCGTTGAAGTTTTGTGGTGCGGGCAAGGATGGATTGTGTGAGCTCGGGGCGTTTGTGGAGAGTCAGGCATATGCGAGGAATAATGGGAATGGGGATTGGGAGAAGTGCTTTGATTGACTTGTTTTGATTCGTGATTTGCTTTCGTAGATGATACCTTCCCCTGTATGAGCTCTGTAATAATGGACTGTGTATTTTGGATCAGAGGTGTCTGTCACGAATAATGGGCAACGATACGATCAACACTACGAGTCAACTTTGAGCACTGGTTGCTCCTTAAAAGCTTAGAGTCATCCAGGCCTTGAACTTGGAGTCAAGGACAACTATAAAGGGATAGTCGATCATTTTGGATCGTACCGTCGTACCCTCGAGCGCGTCGAGGGAGGATCTCGATCCATTTCACTCCATGTTCTCCGTCACGGGCTCCGGGGCACCTGGCAAGGGTCAGGGTGTCTGTTTCTGCACTGAGTATAGTATGCAATTAGGTGGGAGGTAGGAGAGTGTAGAAGTCCTCAGTACTCGCCAGGGTAAGCCTCCTGTACCATCCTAATCTGGTTGGTGCTAGTCTGACAGTGAGCGGCTGTGGTTGGTGTAGTAGGAGTATCAATACCAGGTGTGCAGTGGTTATGTAGTGTTTTGAGGTTGGTCCTGTAACACTTTTCTTTCACAGAACGAACCGCGGCATCTGTTGGACCTTATTATTAGACGGATATTGCCAGTTCATTGGGGTCAATTGAGGACCTATGACGAGGCCACCAGACACTGCGCCAAGACACCGTGACGTACCTCAGTAATCAGCTTAGAGGCAAACAAACTAGGCGACAATTTTCCGTCAGCCTGAGTTTGCTCCATCATTCAACAGCTGGAGAGGAGGCCGGACAAATGCCCAGTTTTCAGATATACACGTTCGATATCCTCGCAAGCTGGGTTGCTCTATCTGACTCACCTGCTGCCAGGTCGCCTTTTGGCTCGGTTTAGCGTGCAGGTATGTACACAAACAAGATGAAATCAATTCATCAATTCAACTCGAGACAAGTGTCTTGAATGTCGCCATTCGAGAGACTACCTTGTTAAGTTGGAATTCTAGTTTGAGCACCCCGGGGAACGCTGGCTTGTCGCATTGGGTCGATATTGAGATGATTTCCCCAAAGATCCTGTACGATGTAGGTTCAATGAGTCTAATCAGCACAAGAACCTCTCCACAATAACAATAACGCTGGATGGATACTTCATTTGCCGGATCCTTCGTTGCGACACTGTTCGGTTTGAACATGCACCCCTGGCTGCCAAGGGTTAATCCAGGCTTCTCTTCGGCCCCCACTTGTCCCCACTCTGAGACGTCCTTTACCCCATTCAGAGATCCGTTGTTGGAGGCCAGAAAGCGTCCGAAGTGGTATAAAAGCCTGCTCGAAATCGAACGGTTGAGACCATCCCCTACAAGTTTGATCAGTACTCACCTTTACCTTTTAACAATGCCCTCCAAGACCGTTGGTACTAATGTATGCCATCCCTTGCCTAATGCCTTTGTATGGCTTCCTTACAGCCATCTCAGTTACCTGGATGGCCCGAAGTACCTAACTGGATGGAGTCGGTCCATTCCATCCTTGCCAAGCAAGCTGCGGAGGTGGGCACTCAGGCCGAAGGAGCATACGACAGCGACGTCGAGGCTCATGAAGAATGAGGTATTCATAACATTCTCTTGACTCACCTGTGGTGCTAATCCACTCTCTATATGATGACGAGCCAGCCCCTCGCTCAACTCCGATACAGCACTCTTATTTTCGGGTGCTTTCAAGTTTCTGTTGATTTGTCGTGTCGCTGTACGGGTTGGATGTATTAGTTCGAGTGATTGTTTAGTTTAAAACCAGGAGAATCGAACGAGACCCCCTGTGTACTGTTGTGTTTCAGTCAAGTACGGTTGGAGTGTGCAACTGAGTTGAGCATCAAGCATGGGGTGTCAAGTGTTCATGACGGTTGATTCAAACCATCATTGACGCACCGATGAGATGAAGGCATGCGATCATCGAATCATAGCTGTTGACATTGGCAACGCAAGCGTAATGGTGATCGTGTTTTCCAAGTGATATCGTGGCCATCGGGGAATGAATATCGCGTAAGTGCTACAGAGTCAGCGATAGTCAGCCCTCAATTGGGGCCCAATGAACTGGTACGCTATCTGAGACCCGACAGAGGTTGTGATTCGTTCTGTGAAAGCAAAGGATCTCAGCGCCAACCTGAATAATCACACATCCATCTACATACCTGGTATATACTCTGCACCAACGACGTTACGAGAGACCAGAAGCACTCACTATGACCATCCCCATCATAACCGCGTTTAATAGCGCCTCCCCAAGCTCACCCGTCTTGAACACGTACCCGCGTCCTCTCGCACCAATCCTTTACCAAGATGGCCAACGCATCAAACAAGCCGGTGATTCTATATGTGTATTTGGAGGCGAAGGAGTGGAGGATGAAAGACGGGAATGGGATCGAGATGGGGTGGATAAGAGCGCGTGGGTGCTGTTTTTCAAGCAGACCAGGGCTGTCGACAGGATGGGTCAG
>JBBPJZ010000570.1:0-17273 GCA_038089015.1 Chalciporus aff. trinitensis | reverse complement strand
TCACGTGTGACATTACACCTTGGGCATTTGCCCCAGAAGAAGGATATCAAAGCCCCATGGCCCCGAACACCATCGAGTTGAGATCAGATATTGCTCGCGAGATGTAATGAGGGTTTAGTCTCCCATGCTAACCTAGTGCAATGCGCGTGAGAGTTAAACCTTTTCAAAGTGTACGCGAGTGAATCTTTTCCTTTCTCCGATCAGGTCGAAGAACCATAGTTTTGACACTCAATATCATGATCACCATCATGATGAATCGAGTCAGAAATAGTAAGATTGTGACTGTAATTCCACATCGGTGGTGTGCAAACGTTCACATGGGCATTCAGCAGCGATGGCTCTATGGCTACATTAATCATGCTGCTAGAGGTGCTTTTAGAATCACCTCCACCAGACCATCGAGCCTAACACCACAGACATTTATATCAACTTTAACATGTCCCAATCTGCCTACACTCCGTTGGATCGAATCCACCAGGTTTGGGTCACATTGCCGTGGCACAGGGGAAAATACTGATCAGCACTGCAGACCCATGACAGGTTGAACAAGACCTTTGCAGAAGGTCGTACTTTACCGCTGGACTACCGTCGCAAGCAGCTCTTCCAGCTTGCGCGCCTGGTCCAGGAGAATCACGAAAGAATTGAGAAAGCGATCATGGAAGACTTGGGGAGACATGCCCTCGAGACAAGACTCCCAGAGCTTGGACCAATCATCGCAGGCGCCCTCAATGCCGCCAATAAGCTAGAAGAGTGGAACGCACCTGAGAAACCCGAGGTCGAGCAATGGCGCAGCAGCTGGGATACCACGATATACAAAGCGCCCAAAGGCACGGTCCTTGTGATCGGGTAAGCCAGTTATCCCCTTGCCGCCTTACCACGCATCCACGACCTCGCTAATGCTATTTTGTTTGCAAACAGCCCCTGGAACTTCCCGTGGGTTATCACGATCTTGCCTCTCATTGGCGCAATCGCAGCGGGTTGCACCGCCGTGATCAAGCCTTCTGAACATGTGCCTGCAAGTGGCGCAGTCATGGCTGAGCTCATCCCAAAATACCTTGATCCCGAGGCGTACGCGGTCTGTCTCGGAGCAATCCCCGAAACCACGGAAATTTTGAAGTTGAAATGGAACCACATATTCTACACTGGTAGCACAGCTGTCGGGAAGATCATCGCCCAAGCAGCGGCTGTACATGTGACGCCTCTGACGCTCGAGCTTGGTGGTCAATCCCCAGTCGTTGTGGATGCGGCCAACATGTCTGATGCCGAACTTGAAGTCGCTGCTAGGAGAATCTTGTGGGGAAAGCAGTACAACTGTGGACAGGTAAGTATTCTTGATGACGGAAATTCGAATCCTAACAGATACGATTATCCTCAGGTCTGCGTCGCTCCTAACCATGTGTTTGTAGAAGAGCGGTTCCAAAGCGCGCTCGTCGAGGCATTCAGGAAGGCTTACAGTACATTCTGGCCGAAAGGTCCACTGGATGCCTCATCAGAACTAGCACATATGATCAACGACCGCCACTATGAACGTATCCAGACCATCCTGAAGGAAACCAAAGGTACACTCGAGTTTGGGGGTGCAGGAAAAGACCTCCGCATAGAACCGGCGATCGTGTCCAAAGTGGACTTGAATGATGCGTTGATGAAAGAGTCAGTGATGCATCCAGCTTTGAGATCCCCCTGATAATTGAACACTTGAAACTTTAGAGAGATATTTGGTCCTGTCTTGCCTATCATCCCAATTGCCGATGTCGACGCTGCCATCTCCCACATTTGTGCAGGGTATGCTCATAAACAACGCACGAAGATCAACATTTACTCACTCACATTTAGACCGACGCCACTCGTTCTCTACGTCTTTACCGGAAGTGACGCGACCAAGAATAAGTGTAAGTGCACCTCCTTTGCATGCGACTTTGTACTGATCACGCGGTGCCAGTCATTCAGCGGACCCAGAGTGGGCAGCTGATTCTAAACGACACCTTTGGCCAGCTTTCTGTGCACGAGATTCCCTTTGGAGGTCAAGGAGAATCCGGCTGTCAGTTTTATTTATGTCGATATGCCCGGGTGAATCCGTTAATGTTATTTTCCAGATGGGTCCTACCTCGGCAAATTCTCCTTCGACACCTTCGTCCACAAGAGAGGGTTCATTAATGTCCCGACGGATCAGGGGTAAACATGTTTGCATCATCCTTTCCCCGCTTAGCTGACGACTTCTCGCAGAACGGAAGGCTTTATGATGGGAAGGTACCCACCATACTCGCAGCCTGCGCTGGAGTTCTTCTCGCAGGCCCTGAAGATGGAGATTCCCGATGCATGATGTCCAATAAGTACCTGTACAAACGTAAGCGAGCGTGGGCGAGATTGTGTACGCTAGTATTGGTGAAGTGACGTGCGAAGTTAGTAGAGATAGTATCATTCACTTGACCCAATGGCAGTACTACTTATTGTGACTGAGCTACGCGACAACTCAGAGACATGTGATTAGAAGTGCCCTTCGGGATGGTCCTGGACCTGCATACCGATGACCAAGTTGTGACATCTGTCCCAAGTTTGGTTACGATGTCGACTTTGATCTCGTCGGATAATCGAGGATTGAGATCTTACTAGGGGCGAAGTTTTCACCATGAGTTGTTCCCACGGTAATTGAGCGGTTGTCAGCACATCATGGGGCCCGTTCAAGTTTAACAATCTAGGCATGATGGACAAGAAAAGCCTGAGATCAAACTGATCACATCCAGCCACCGCACGGCCAATGGAAGCCCCGCCTATCTCCTTGTGGGTGTACCCTCGCAGCGCGCCCACAGAGTATTCCCCCCAAGTACCCACGGACCGATTACACTGTGACGCTGACACCTCATGATTGAATATTGATCCTCGGGGCTGGGTATGTAAAGAATGGTCGAAACTCACAACCCTTTTTCCCCTCAAGGCAACAGGGGAATCACCGGCATACACCGTGCCCACACATCCTAATTCCCACTGCTCCACACTCTGTTTAGTGCACCTTTTCCGGGTTAGTAGGTAAAATTTTCGTTCACTGAAAATGATCATTGCCGGGAAAGCCCGAGCTTAATGAAATTGGCATGATGGTGGCCACGATTTGCTACATCTAGCCTGATCTAGGGACTACCTGGCGCCAATCCCCAAATAGATCTTATGTATTCAAGTATGCTCACAACATGCCAGATGCAGCGATGCATCATAATTATGATTGAGAATGCACTGTTCCCCCCTTTTCCACCTAGCTTCCCTCAAGCGTGTTCAGCCATATCCTGGATTGCCTGGGACGGCTTCAAAGTGTGGCTTAGTTCAGCCCCTTGACTGCCCTTCCTTCACACTCCTTTAGCCACTACTCCCAGTCCACGATTCGGCATGGATACACAGCCGTCGAAAAACCCTTTGGCGGAACTGTCTACCGCTCGCAAGATAGTCCTTCTCTTACTCTTCTGCTTTTCTCAGTTTCTTGACACTTTCAACACCTCTGCTTTGTTTTCCGCCATCCCAGTGATTGCTACGAGTACGGGCCTGAACAACAGTCAATCAGTCTGGCTCACTAGCGCTTATCAACTCTCTTTTGCTGCCCTCCTACTCATTGTAAGACTTCAACCCCGTTCTTCCTCCCTTCAATAGCTCACTATATATTGTTCAGAGTGGCCGACTGAGTGACATTTACAATCCGAGTTTGTCCTTTTCGTGCAGCTTGTGGATGTCAAAATAACAAGTTTCGTAGAAATCGTCTTCCTTGCTGGTGTCTATCTTATCGGCTTTTTGTCGATTGGTATCGGTTTCGCACGCAACAATGTCGCGATTCTCGTTCTTCGAGCCTTGTGTGGCATTGGTTAGCATTTGCACACTCGTACTGGAATTCAGCTCGCTGACTCGTGAACTGAAACAGGCGCTGCACTGAGCATCCCTTCCTCGCTTCATCTGTTGATTCACACCTTCCCAGACCCGATAGCACAGGCAAAGGCCGTCAGCGCATTTGCAGGGTCAGGGGCAATCGGAAATGGCGAGTTTTCTCTTGCGTACCCGTCGTTTCTTCGTGTCTCATCTCACCACAGTCCTCGGTGTTATCATCGGAGCTTTGCTTATATCGTTTGCGACTTGGCCCTGGGTCTTCTATACCGCGGCCATTATAGCGTTACTCATCGCGATTACATGTACATTCCTCATTCCAAGCCCACATCGTCCACAGCGCAAGTCCAGTCAACTGGAAGAATTTCGAAGACTTGATGTGTCTGGGGGATCGCTGCTCATCGGTAAGCGCTGCGTTCTCCTGCTAAATCGTGGCTGACCTCATCCTGAAAAGCTGCCTTGGTGCTTTTCATCTTCGCGGTGACGTCGGGTTCGACAGACGGATGGAAGACGGCCACTGTGTTGGTTCCTCTTTTCTTGTCGGTTATTCTTTTTTTTTTGTTCTTCGTCTGGGAGGCGCGAATTCCAGAGGAGCACGCTTCGCTGTGAGTACTTTACTTCATTTCCAAGGAAGTGTAACAATCTATCACGATTGTAAAACAGGCCCCCACGTCTTTGGTCGTATCTCAACTTCGGCCCACTCGTCCTCCTTGCTCTTCTCCCCTATGCATGGTGGGGTACCGTGTACTTACTGTTTGCATGGTACTGGCAGGAGGTGGAGCTCTGGAGCGCCATTGACTCCGGTATTCACTTGTGAGTTTCCCTCCGCTTATCTGCGTGTAACCACTTCTAATCACTCCTTTGTGGCCCTCAAGCCTCCCCATAGGGTTGTTCGCGTTCCCCTTCATGGCGTTATCGGGTGTACTTCAACAGAAATTTGATG
Organism: Chalciporus aff. trinitensis; assembly: GCA_038089015.1. Lineage (NCBI taxonomy): Eukaryota > Fungi > Basidiomycota > Agaricomycetes > Boletales > Boletaceae > Chalciporus > Chalciporus aff. trinitensis. Next base: position 12,472 of record JBBPJZ010000570.1, on the reverse strand, counting down.
CAAAGCACATTCTGCTTGGGGGCCTCGTCCTGCAGGTGGTGGGAACAATCTTCTTCCCTTTCGCAGATAGCGCGAGCCGCTACTGGCCCATTGCATTCCCCGGGTTCTTATTGGGTACTGCAGGTACAACGATCGTTTTTGCAACCACCAAGTGAGTCGGACAATTCCTCTCGGCTTCTCCCATTAACCCTGCTCTCAGCATCGCCATTTTTGCCACAACGCCACCCGCTGTGGCAGGCACAGTTGGCGCGATCTTCAACTGTGCACTTCAACTCGGAAGTGCTGTATTCACCTCCGTTGCAACATCCATCCAAACGAGCGTACAACCCTCACCGACGTCGTTCAAAGGTCGTGGTGCGGCGTTCGACTTTTTGATTGCATTTACCGTGCTACAAATCATATCGGTCCTAATTTTCATGAGGAAAATGGGGATCATGTCTAACGCGAACAGTCGATCCGACGCTGTGCCATCGGAGGATGAAACTATAAACGGCTCTGAGATTACTCTTCAAGAGGCTAAGTAGACTTGGCTCGTCGTCTGGATTTCTTTTCTTTCTGTGCGTTTACATACGGACGTTCTTCAGTCTCGCAATGGTAGCTATTTTCATTAGATCTGTACTTCTCATTCCAATTGGACCGATGGGCTGTGCGTACTTATTACACTCGTAGTTTGTTGTTGCAATACTACCATATTTTATCACACGAGACAGCAGAGGTCGTATCGGCAGGTGCCGAGTGACGCAGCGATGGTCGGACAAAATGAGCTAACTCGAACACTTCCTCGTGTACAGCCTGCTCGGGGTACCACTACTGACAAGGCCCGGGTGCGATACAAGCTTGCCAAGACACGAGAGGAACGAACAGGAGAGAGGTAAACTATTCCGCGTCTTACGCATAGGCTAATACCTACGCCCGCCTCGTGCCACTGAGTCGCCAGCTGAGCATACATCTCCAATATTTCTCATGGTTTTCGAAAAGGGTCCATCATTCAAAGTCAAGGTTCAAGTTGGTTCCACCGTGACATCGTGATTCTATCTTTGAATTGATATTCGTCCCGAACGAAAGATTGATTTCTCGAGCATGACAGTATGCTGACAGTGCGAGTGATCTTGATATCGGCTAACTCGAACGACAAGTGGTGCATTGCAGATTGTGGCCGTGAAATATCGAAATCCTGAAACATGGTGTGATCCAATTCACTGCTCAAGTAGAAACCAGGGCACAACAAGGCCTAGAGGGGCTACAGGACCCTGACGGACAGGAGAGGAGTGTGATGGTTCTTCCGAATTTTATGGTTCATCATGCCCATGGAGATGTCGCCTCACTACCGGTCGTACTAGCGTCATCCTTTGCCAAACAAAAGGTTCTGCCTAAAACGATGACACCCACTTGCATAGCAGAACCTAAGATGGCGACCGGGGACAATGTTGGACGTGCGCTCTCACCTCAGGCTCATCAAAACCATACTACACGTCTGGCAGGCTTCATGCGGCGTCTCACACGAAGGGCTGTGTCCATACAGGACTTCATCTTGTGCGAACGTTTCCATGGTGTGTAATCATCCGCCTTGTCATGATAATACAGTAAGGTAAACGACGGCCTAAGGACGTCGCCACTGACCCCGCGCTGCAAGTAAACGAGGTTCGTTGCACCCTGATGCTTAGCTGTCTCGCACGATAGGTAAATGCTCACGGCCATCGTAATTTTAGTTCCTGCGTGTGAGTGGAACACTTTCTATTCTATCAAATCAGCATGTGGGCCGGAGCGGCGAGCATGTGGTGCAGATGGACTGGGGAATGATTCAATAGGGCTTGAATATCTACACGCAGAAGTCCGCAGGACACAGGCAGCGACTATATAGATAACCAACCAGAGACAGCTACTTCTTCCTGTGATGGTTTTAAATTCGCTCTACAAGCAAGGCAATGTCAAAACAAAATCGACGGGGAACTCGAAGAACGACGAATAAGGACTTACAGAGAATCACACATAGGTATTTGACAGACCGTTGGACTCCCTCCCTTGTAAAGAGGAATGGTCCATCACATTTTTCATGTCCCCGTGTGTAGAATCGTTCCTGGAAAACTGTGATATGTGAACCTGCAGAGGCTTCATCCCGTGAGACTGAGACTGAGACTGAGATGCGACCGCGGTAGTCCCAGAACGTGACGTTGACTGATACTGCGAGCCCTTTCGTCTCATGGCAATCCGGATCAAGACCATGTAAAATGCGATCGATATAATCGGCATAATCTAATCAGAGAAGCTGTGGGTTTCAATGAAAACAAGGTTCTAATGGAGAATTGCTAACCATGTCCAGTATAACGTACTGCCCGTCATTGCCGTTGGCAAAACAAACAAGGGCAGTGAGAAGGGCGGCCGAGTACAGGGCGGCCGCATCAACCAAGACGCGGACAACTGGCATCATTGTACTTTTCTTCGATGCACGTATCGATGAGACGTTACGCTCTATGGTCCAGATACGGTACGCAAGAAGCCCTGCCGCCATAACGCTGTCAAGGACGTGACAATCCCTTTGAACTGAGTGAACTTACCCGAACTCAGCAAGTTAGTTGTGAGCGTTGATGCATAGAATGAGGTGATCCATTGCCCAGTCTGTTTCGCAAAAATGTTCGATGCGTTTGTAGTCGCTTGCGAAACACTGTAAACCGAGCCGACGCCAGACACTGAAGTATACGATGTCAGCGAAGAGAAATATACATGTAATTTGTTCTCACCTGCCACGCCGCACCAGAGCATGCAAGGTAGAACGATGATCCAGACTGATTGCCACACAACGTAACATCGGTATATCTAACCTCGGTATGAGCTGGCGGGCTGCGTGCACGTATCAAGCTGAACTGACCACGACGCCATCACCAAGAAGTGTTTGCAAAGTGTAGATTGCATTTTTGATAACGAACGTATTTTGGGCAACATCTTGGAAAAAGGCCAGTGGGCCACCCGGAAACGTGTTTCGGTACTTGACTAAACCTTGGTCGATACGCACAATATCAACTACCATGTGCTGGGTTTAAAAGGTGTCAGCATTGTGGAATCAACAACGGAGCATTTGCAAACATACCGAGGTACTAAGTACCAAGAGGATGATGGCAATGGATATGGACGTCCGATTGCCAGTAGATGCCTGACGCCCACGGTCTTGGGTCAATACCCATATCGTGCCAACGAACATGAGCAAAGAAAAGCCTGCGTTGATCAGGACTACTTAGTGGACAAGGCTAATGAAAGCTTGTTCAGACACGAGCACACACCGTACAAGATACCTTCGAGGACCGTCGACATGATGGCGGCATCGTCCAAGGGAATTCCTAAACCCATTGTATTCAAGTTATGGTAAAGAGGGTGAAGCCCAGCGTGAGGTTGAAATAACAGCAATAATGATTGACGGACACTTTTTCACTGATTGCCCTATGGATGAAATATGAATTGGGGGACTTACCATATTGTTTACGAGTCAAATCGAGATCCAAGGAACGGAGTTCGCTGCTTTTTTTTCTGTACTTGGTTGATGAAGTGTTACCACACTGGTGGGACGCTCCGGGTAATCGGCAATCTCACGGTTTTCCACGTCTAAAAGTGGCAAGAAGTTAGGTTGGGACTACTAGTACTGTACCACGCTGCCAATACTCTGTAATAGCACCACTAATGAAGGAACCACCCTTTCGGGTTCCCAGTGGTGCAGCCTGAAAATCTGATGGATTAGATGAGTTGCCTTGATACACTGATACACCACTCACACCACTCACACTGTCACACAGTAGACATGAAAACAGGTCCCGCCGACTTTGCGTGGGTCCAACAGACTGTCGGGGTCCGCAGCTAAACGACAATCATGATGCAGTAGGCTGTTCAGGCCTCAGATCCTCTCTGCAGATAAGAGATGGTTTCCTCAAGGTGCCGGATGGAGATTTGTTGAACACTCTGGTCACTACCACTGTTACCAGTAACCTGATTAATACCATTCCGGGCACTTCTGAAGAACTCACAGTCGAAGTATGCCACACTCCATACTAGATCAATCGTCTCCCCGTGAGTGTTTCTCACTGGTTACCCTACTTACCGATTTGAAACACCATTCTACAGAACTCATAGCATCGGAATGGCTACAGCGCTTGACTGACGATCTTGACTCCTCAGACGCAGGCTTATCCCTCCGAAGCTCGTTTTCAGACGACTGTTATTGGCGCGACCTACTGGTCTTCACTCCAGATTATCGAACGTTGTTTACAAGACACCAAGTCCAGCAATCCTTGTCTGCTGCAGTCACTATTGCGAAGCCATCCCAGTTCCAAATCTTGCCAGATGTTCGCTTTAGACACGCTGGTGTCAACGGAACTTTCATTCAAGGAATTCTTCAGTTTCAGACCCTCATAGCCGAATGTACTGGTGTCTTCACCCTTATTGAAACAGAGGATGCCGTCTGGAAAGCTTGGTCTTTCGTGACAATTATGGACCGTCTGCATGGAGTCGAAGACTACTATCGGCAGGGAGATGACACTCCACGGCGACCCTTTGAGAGAAAGGATGTGATGGAGTACGGAGCTGTTGTCCTCGGTGCAGGACAATGTGGCCTTGCCGTAGCTGCCCGCTTGGAGAACATCGGGATACACACCTTGGTGGTGGAGAAATCGACTACAGTGGGCGATGTCTGGCGACGTCGATACAAAGCCCTAGAGACAAATACTCCAAGGGCTTTCAGTACGTACTACACCGAGCCGTGTTTTGGACTGACTGACTGACATTACTGGCAGATCACCTTCCCTTCCTTCCCTTCCCTGATACCATGGGGGAGCATATTCCGTGTGCGAGCGTGGCAGATCACCTCGACGAATATCATAGAGCCCTCGGCCTTCACCTCCTCACATCAGCCAATGCCACCCCTTCCTATGATAACCGAACTCAGAAATGGACCATACTCGTCTCTCAGAAAGACCAGCCGCTTATCACTGTGACATGCAAACATCTCATCATCGCAACCGGGGTAGGAACACTGAGGAGTGAAGTTCCCTTCGTTCCATCTATACCCGGCAAGGTACTCTGCTTGTCTTCGAGTTGTCTACTCTACATTCACAATCCATTTTCTGTAGGCATCTTTTCAGGGTGTTTGTGTGCACTCTACTGAGTACTCATACTCTAATGATGTCAATGGGCGGAATGCGATCGTGATTGGTGCAGGATGTTCGGGTCATGATATTGCTCAAGACCTGGCCAACAGTGGGGCACACGTGACCCTCGTCCAACGTTCCCCAACTGCTGTAGTTAGTCGGGAGGCCATGCGTCGCTCGTTTAGAGGTACCTCATTTTTATTTGACCAAACGAGGTCTTTTTGACGCCTACCCTCACTGACAGGATACTTTGCGCCGGACATCCTTCCAATTGACGTCGCCGACCGGTTGTACATTTCTCTCCCATTCAAGGCATTGAAAAGTTTCCGACATGAGATTACATCAACGAATGCTTACCTCGACACGTAGGTGACATTAACCCCATGTGCTCTGATCTATGTGTCCGATTTGAAACAATGTCCAACAGAGATCTTCGTGAAAGCTTGGTTAAGTGCGGGTATCTCCTTCCCGGACCGAACGATAATTTTCTCGATCGTCTTGTCATCCGGCGCGGTAAATGTTATTCACCAAGATGGGCCTCATAACTCACTACTTCCCCCTCTGATCTAGGTGGATATTATATTGATAGGGGCTGTGTGTCGCTCATCGCGTCTGGCAAGGTACTCCACCGTTTCAGTGTTTGCTCATGACACTCGACGCTCATCCCATATCAGATCGTCATGAAGGCCGGTGTTGAAATCTCACACATGATTCATTCCGGCCTGGTGTTCGCTGACGGGTCACAAGTGACTGCGGATCTGATTGTTTTCGCTACCGGGTTCGATTTTAGGATCAACTTAGTATCCTCCGCGCTCATACACCGGTACCTATTCCTAGGTTCAATAGCACGACAATCAAGGAGGTCGCGGGGAACTTGTTGGGATCGGAAATCTCCGAATCTGTGAATGACCTCGGAGCGTGGGATTCGGACTGGGAGCTCGCGGGCATCTGGCGACAATCCGGTCGTGAGTACTATTATCATTTCCCACTTGTGGGGAATACGCTAACGGTCAATCTTGGTGCAGATCAGGGCCTCTGGTTCGCTGAGGGTGATCTATTTTCTGCGCGCTTCTACTCTCAACTGTTGGCGCTACAAATCAAGGCGAGGGAGATGGGTCTGATAACTCCCACAGGGGATAGCTATTTTGCTTCCCCCGATGTCGCGGAGCTACGCGGAGCAACAAGAGAGCAAATATGATGTGTCCCAGCGGGTGCCCGAGGCTCGTGGTATCGGGAATGCTGCGCATGTGATGCATTACCCCCGAATAACCTTTGCCGTTCTCAGTATCAGCCTTTTGCTTCCTCCGAAACCCCAGATGCCAAATATCCCTCTCGTGTTTATCCAACATGTTTTCATTCACCGTGTTGTCTCTAAAATCTTGTTTAAATTAGATGCTTGTGAAGGTCTCCGTTGAGGTGAGAGGATACTTCCCCAAGAGAGTTATTATACCTACGGGCATCCAATTTTTGTGAGTCATTCTTCCACCTGAACTCTTACCTGTCAAGTTCCAGCCTGCGCATCATCCCGACCTGTTTATTTCGTGATGTACACTTGGTGGTCTCCGGCTATACTACCGATATGTGTAGAAAGTGCCATGATCGACGCGGAGGCGTCATGGGGTAGCTTCTTCCGACAAGTACCTGACCATTGGTGTTATAACGACCCATAGGTGGATATTTACATTTGAAACTCGGAAGATGAAGATGAACAAGTTACATGAAGGAGAGGATTCCAGTGGGTCAAAAGGTCGTCAGACTAACATCAGAAGCAAATCTGCATTATCTCCCCCTCTCCGATCCATTTGCCAAAGGCTGTTCTAAGACCGCAACGTTAGAATCGGGACACGGAAGCTAAACAAGAACTCACTTGATGAACCACCGTATCCTACGAGGAAGAATTATGCAGTATAATGGTCGCCCATTCGGATGACTGACATCGCCATGTCTCTGTCGTTCCGCTGCACATATATCTTGCTCCCAATTGCATTTCTGTACGAACTTTGCATGGGCAGTTTTCTCCTTCTTCCACGCTTCCTCCTGCTTTCGGTGGGATTCCAACTTTCTTTCTTTATCCTGTAGTCTGGAAGTGCAAACGTTCCCCTTCTTTTCTGCATCCTCGAGTTTGGAGGCGCAGGCTAGTGCCTTCCTTCCCGCCTGTCCAGATGCAAGAGCCTCCCACTTCCTCTCCGAATCCTCTAGCTTTATCGCACGAACATCCAGCTTGTCTTCCCAAATCTGTAGCCTAGATGCCCAAGCATCCAACTTCTTCTCCCTATCTGCAAGCGCGGACATGCGGACCATTGCATAGACGAGCATGGTGGCCATGATGAAGACGATGGCTACAAGTAGCGTTGAGCGTACATGGGGCCTCCGTCTTTCTTGTGGGCGTAATGAGCTGTGTTTTGTCACATTGCAGTTCTCGATACTCAGTTGTATTCGGCTCACCTTGGTGCAGAAGCAACCCTCGGAAGGGATCGGAATACCTCATCATACGACGGAGGAGGGCGTCTATACCTAAATTAGACGGATTACTCTTTGAAGACTCATGGTCATACGAAGGTGTTCCGGGGTATGATGCCAACTGAGCATAAGGTGGTGGTGGAGACCTACTTAAAAATCAGATAAATCTCGGTTCTGAATAGTCGGGTACGTACGGGAGGTCAACTGCAACCCTGTGCCTTTGGTGCGATCCAATGCTCATCTTATGGAGACTGGATCAACCACACCCGAATTCGGTTATTCTAGGTGCTTAGAAGCGCACGAGTCGTCACAGAGCAATCGCAGTCTGACCAGGGCACCTGGTAAGCCAAATAACCGCCCAGGTCAAATAAACCGACTCACTGTGATCCCCCGTACTTTGAAAGATCAGTGATACCACAATATCTTGCAGGAACAAGCGACAGATTCACCGAGAGAAGAGCGACACGAGGATATCCAATTTGCTGGCGCGCATGCCTAGGGTCAGAGACGGTCAGACCTTGTGCCGAATACCATTCAGGGATGGGATCTGGGAGGTAGAGTGGGTGAGAATGCCGCAATAGGGCGTAGGGCGTTAGACCTTGTTAAGATATTTCACAGTGATTATCAGAGATGGGCGGACAGAGTATTGGTTCTCAAAGTATATCCATGTACGATGCATCACTCGGAAATGAAACGCGAAACACAAACCACGTTTAAGAAATTCAGACAGGTTGGCTTCGGAACTCAAGGTGCATTTGAATGAAGGACACATTCTAAGGAGGAATCGAAGCTAATACCGAGTGGAAAAAAGGGTGATTTGCATTGAAAATCCACAGACAATGACTGCCACTCACTCTGTTCTCTGTCGTTACTCCCGACACCGAAAAATGATCGCGGCCAGTGATTGGGACGCATAGGAACAACGTTTGCGGTAGTCAGTATAACACCTGGCCATAGCGTAGCATCATGAATGAGAGCTGACTTGCAGCCGATGTCAGTCGAATTCAGACTTGGCAACTACTAACGGCTCATTCCGATCAGTTGTGGGTTTCCGACTCGGAAATGAACCACAGGTTGGCGTTTGTGTCCCTTCGCTGGCAGTCCTTACTTTCTGCAAGAGTCTGCCAGTGGATTTTGCACAGAAATCTGCAGTTGAACGGCCAAGCTAGTGGAGTCCCACTAAATACACCCTCAAGTTGGTGTCCCTGGCTCAATTGCGTCCACTGTCGCTGCGCTACTGAAATTCCAATTCCTAGAGCCTCAGTCCCTGACCGCCACCCCCGACCCACACGACGTAGCCTATCGCCAACAAGTAAGACAGTCTCGAACGTGTGGACAGCTAGACCGAGCAAGAGCCCAAGCTGACAAAGTCAGGTGTGCCTCCGGCGTATTGGCCTGCTATTGGAAATCTTCGTGTTGAGAATCTATCTGCTCGGTATTCAGTGGTTTGTCTCTTTGTTATCTGTCCTTTGCTCGCCTGGGCCGGAGGTTGGAATTCTATCGAGGTATACAAGTTCTCCCAGTGGCCCGGCTTACCGTTCAGAGCAAGCACGACTGTTAAGCGCAGCTTCTTACCTTCCTCTTTCAGGAGTCCGACCAACGATACCAACACGTTGAACATATTTTATATGGAAGGACAAATTGCGGAGAACTTGAGGTCCACCTTGAGATGCGCATCAAGCGTCAATGCTCTTCTCTCAAGAATCACTATTTCCCCAAAGTTGTACGGTTCAGCCCCGCTAACCAATGCTTCCGCAAACCATTCGCATCTCCAGCAGGAGCTACTGAGTGGAATCCTTCGGTGCGACCTTGACCCATTTGCGGAGTACGACGATGCCACTCTCACTGACACCCTCCGCTCCGCGGGACTGCTTTCTGTTTAAGAAGACCCAGAAGAAAAAGGAATATTCCGATGATACGTTGCGTTGATGGCACAGACGGATATTTGCATTTGAAACTCTACAAATGATGAACAAGTCACATGGATAAGATTCCAGAGGATCAAAAGGTCGTCAGCCTGACATCAGAAGCAAATCTGCATTATTTCCCCCTCTCCGATCCATTTACCAAACGCTGCTCTATGACTGCAGCGTTAGTATCAGGATGCGGAGACTAAACAAGAACTCACTTGATGAACCACCGTATAGCACGAGGAAGAATTGTGCAGTATAACGATCGCCCGTTCGGATGACTGACATCGCCATGTCTCTGTCGTTCCGCCGCACATAAATCTTGCTCCCAATTGCATTTCTGGACAAATCTTGCGTGGGCAGTCTTCTCCCTGTTCCATACTTCCTCCTGCTTTCGGTAATATTCCAACTTTCTTTCTGTGTCGTGGAGTCTTGAGGTGCAAACGCTCCCCTTCTTTTCCGCATCCTCAAGTTTGGAGGCACTGACTGGTGTGCTTAGCCTTGTGGGTCCAGACGCAAGAGCCTCCTACCTCCTCTCAGCTTCCTCTAGCTTGATCGCACGAGCATCCAGCCTGTCTTCCCAGAGCTTCAGCCTGTCTGCCCAGGCCTCCCACTTCCTCTCAGAATCCTCTAGCTTAGTCGCGCGATTTTCTAGCTTCCTCTCGTTCTCCGCAAGCGCGGACATGCGGATCATCATACAGACAATCATAGTGGCCATGGTGGAGACGATGATTACAAGTAGCACTGAACGTATACAGCACCTCCGCCTTGCTTGTGGGCGTAAAGAGCTGTGTTTTGTCAGGTTTGAGTCCTCGATGCTCAGGTGTATTCGGCTCACCTTGGTGCAGAAGCAACCCTCGGAAGGGACCGGAATACCTCATCATACGACGGAGGAGGGCGTCTATACCATGATCAGACAGATCACTGTTTGAAGATTCATGGTCATACGAGGGTGTTCCAGGGTATGATACCAACTGGGTGTAGGGTGGTGGTGGCGACCTACTTAAAAATCAGATAAATCTCGGTCCTCAATAGTCGCGCACATACTGGAGATCTATTGCAGCGCTGTGCCTTTGGCGTATTCGAAAACACATCTTAGAGAGACTAGACCAAGTTCAGTTATTCTAGGTGCTTAGAAGCGCTCGAGTCGTCACAGAGCAATTGCAGTCTAATGAAGGCACTCGGTAAGCCAAATAACCACCCAAGTGAAATAAATCGACAAACCAAGGTCCCCTGTACTTTGAAAGGCTCGTAATGCCAATGTCTTGCAAGCACAAGCGATCAATTCCCAAAGAGAGGAGTAACACGAGGATATCCAATTTGACTGCCACGCGCCTCATGCCTGGTGTCAGGTCTTATGCCGAATGCCATTCATGGATGGGGATCTAGATCCGGAGGTAGAGTGGGTGAGAATACCGAAGCAGGGCGTTAGACCTTATCAAGACTCTTCACAGTGAACATCAAAGACAGGCCTGAAGCAGACGGACTTGATTCTCAATGTACATCTATATACAATGTATTCCCGGAGATGAAATTCAGAGCACAAACCACGTTTCAGACTAGTTGGCTTTAGAACCCAAGGTGAACTTGAATGAAAGGCAGATTCTAAGGAGGAGTAGAGGCTAGTAGTACTGATCATGAGTAACGATTTTGCATTCAAGTTGAAACAACGACCGCCACTCACGCTGCTTTTTTTTCCGGTGTCAGGTCCTGAGACCGAAAAATAATCATGGCTAGTGATTGGGTCACATATAATTACGAACAACAAACGGCAGTTGTGAGTATCTTACCCCCACAGCAAGCAGCGTCGCGAATGAGAACTGACTGCGAGTCGAAGAGCAAAAATCAACGCAAGTGCCAACTGCAGCCGAGCCGAGTCCGAGTCGGACTTGGCAAAGTCACACGCTGGTGATTTCAAGTTTTTTCAACTTTGGGTTGAGCTTCCGAAATGAACTACAACTGGCTGGAGGCTGGCGTTTGTGTTCCTTCACCAGTCTTCGCCGTCTCCACGACTCTGCCAGTAGGTTTTGCACTGCGAATCGCAGCTGGACGGCCAGCCAGTCATTGCAAGAATCGGTGACTCAGAGTCGGAATAAATATTCCCTCGAGGTGAATTCCGAGAGCCTTAGATCCCTGACTGTCATCCCCTGGCCACACATTGCCTCGTTCCAGTGCTTGCATCAGTACCAACGGTCCCAGAAGAGTGGGTACACTAATGTAGATCTTCTGTCTCCGTCGAATGAAACTGTTAAGCTAGATGGCAGCCTTAGAGCCGAGTGCACAAATTGCTCTATCTCTTTGGCATTTAGTGACCTCCTTGAGGATTAATAGCCCAGGCATATCAGCGTGAGCTTCGTACCGTCTCTAATTTCCTGACATGATAACTAATCTAGAGCACCTTCATCATACAGAATCCTCTTGGACACATTGATGATACCCAGCTATGCTGCAGGAATGTCCGCTGTCGCATTGTTTTTGAATGCCTGTTCGCGCTTCCTCCCTACCTTTAGGCGTCATCGAGACGTCGCTCACTCTGCCGTTCCTGTTGAAGATACCACAGGCTCCGTCACAACCTTCGTCCAATCGCATGGGGGACTGGGTTTATACCTCTTCAAAGTTGCTCGTTTGATTTCATGCTTGGTGTTTCTAGCATTGTCTCTTGCGACTGTTTCAATCAATCGTCATCACGAAAGTAGTTCCGTTGGATTGGTGTCCTTCCCCAATTCGGACTGCATCCAGCTATTCACATGTATACCTGCGGTTTGTAACATTCTTGCCTGTTTTCTTCTTTAACCTCTGAATTCAATAGGCGTTCATGGTTGTCCTCGCGGTACTTAACGTCATGTCCCCAGGGGGTTTCAGTCAAACTGCCTCCCGACACCTTGCCACCATACTTCTAACGCTATTTGCAGTATACGTGTATCGCGACTGTTGGCCCCTCATGACGTTCACTAAGCACCCCCTCGACTCTCG
>JBBPJZ010000569.1:0-17286 GCA_038089015.1 Chalciporus aff. trinitensis | reverse complement strand
CGAGGTTCAGGTTCAGGCCCAGGTTCGGTCCACTCGTTCCAATCTCACCTCAGTCCTTACTCGCGTTCGTCTGGCTCAGGTCCCCTCTCTCACGTTCTCTCTGGTTCCAATTCGTCTCGTCCGTCTGCCCACTCGAGAGGTCATACTGGTAGTTCGAGTTCGGTTCGATCTGGTGTTTCTTCGTTTGGGCGTCGTCAAGGACCAGGTGGTCCGATCTCACCTTCGATTTCTGCGTTTGGGGGTGCTACTGAATCGGGCCGGATATCTGTCTTGGACGAGCTCCCTGAGCCGGTGTCTGCAGGCCCGAACCGTGTCTCTATCCTAGGCCCCATGCCATCGTTTGTCCACTCTGTCATGTCAGCCCCTACGATTCGGAGCGTTGGTGGGACAACGACGTCAGATGATACGGATGTGACACGGACGGTTGGGACGTCGGATGATACGACCACTGTAGGGACGGTGGCGGAAAAGGCGAGTGGGGAGGCGTTGACGTCGATGTTTAGGTTGGGCGAGTTTGAGTTTGAGAGGGTGAGGATTCCATTTTGAGGGGGACCTCGCTTGACCTTTTTTGCTTTTTGGTGTTGCACGCTTTTGTTGGACACTGACACTTGTTGCTCTTGTTTTGCGTTACCTTGAACTCATGACACGAACTTTGTTGCGATACCTTTGTCTTTTTTTTTTTGGCATGCACGCCTACTGATCTACCCACCCTACTTACCTACTTACCGACTCCTTTGCGATACCTACCTCTATCCCTCATACTCGTTTTCGTTACGCATTCACGACCCCTTGCTGTATCTAGTCTAGATGAACTCATTACATTATCACGCGCATGCAACTGGGAGGAAAGGAGTCAGATGATGGAGAGAAGGGAAAAAGCAATATCGGCTACCTGGCGAAATGGCATCGCGTCTGACTACGAATCAGGAGATTGCAGGTTCGACCCCTGCGGTGGTCATTGGATTTTTTGGTGTTTTTTTTTTGGACCCGAGGTTTTTTGATGAGTTTGATTTGAGCTATTCTTGGAGAGAGGTATCGTGATGTCATGCAGTGCGAGAGTCGCCTGTGTACGTACGGAAGATAATACAACCACTTGAACCCACTTCAATCTGACACGCTCAGGCTTGCGATTGTAGTACACTTCTTCACTGTGCTGTCATCGCAGTCACCGACGACCAAAACCTATAAAGACCACAGCCGATCATCAGCACACACACTCTCTCACAACCCTCCCAAAGTGCAAGAAGGACGTACGCGCATCTCTGAATCAACGCCGGATGTGTCCTCATTGGTACGATCCACGGTTTTCCCGCCTCTGTCTCGTTGAACAGCATCTCTGTTTGCCCCATCTCATAGTAATCCCAATAAGGCGTGATGTTCGTTGTATCCTGGGGAGGAGCCTGGGCTGTGGGTGGGGTGGGGTTGAGGACTCAGAGGAGCAGGGGAAAAGCGAGAGAGGGGTGTTTTCGCGTGGCGGAATGACCGTGACGCCGATGTAAATGAAGAGACCTACAGTCGCCCATGACCATGATAGCCTGCTCGAGAGGCGTTCCGTAGTTCTGGTAACTTAGATATAAGCTGCTTCTTGAGACTGGAGATGGGTCCTATCGGGGAAGAGCTGGGAGACGTAATCGGTGATGGACAATGTCTAGTTGGCGCCAACGAAGACGTTGCCTTTGTTCTGGTTCCCGACTGCGAAGAGGATTTGCTGAGAGTAGCTACTACTATGAGTCGGGACTGACCCCCTTTACTTCACCGCGCGCAAGAGTGACGGTGGAACGCTCGACAATGTAAGTGCCATAGAGGACGGGGACGAAAACAAATGTTCCATAGAAGGTAGTGGAGTCAGCGATATAGTAGTTTGCATTTTGGAGCGTCTGAGCGGAAACGGATTGTCGACATGTGAAGTTGTTCGCGCTCGATGCGCATCTAGATGTAAAGAAGTCATGAGGAGGTATGATGAAGACAAGATGAGGCCATACTAGTACCCTGTCGTTTCAATGACTTGGTTGTACAAAAACTATTCAACTTTCCGATCAGCTTTCAGATGAACGATACATGGCAAGAACCCGGTTGAAGAACACGGTCATTGTAATCGTACTGAGAAGGCAGGAACGTGGGACCCGTGCCAATCGCAGCATTGAAAAGCGGGGGTTGAGTGTTGCCCCCACAAACTTGAACGGGATGAAGAGAAGCAACAGGCCGTTGGAATTCATTGCTAGAAACGAACTTCGGAACGCCGGGGACGTCGTGCCCGTCGAACGGTCACGGTATCGTCGCTCTGCTGTCAGGGGTCGACGAGTCGATGACAGACAACGTGCTTGGAAGTGTTCCAGATTTAGCATCTGGTGGCACCATAGCTTCCCGAGTTTCGAGTCATGAGGATGGAGGCTCACCTGTGTGAATAAGAGAGTGATGCGGTGGGACAATACTAGAACCTGAATACTCCAAGAATTACCATGTGTGTGCTGTTCGTCTCCGCGACTAGTAATAAACTTGTGCAGACCCCCTGGTGCTTCCAGGCACACTGTCTGCAGTCAACGCTCGCACGAGACTTATATCAGTGTAGCACTGGCAGTGCTTCCAAGCACGCTGCTTGCAGTTGATCCCACCTGGGACCACCTGGGACAGTGGGACCTGTATCAGCTTGACATTGGCAGCGATTTCAATTTCGTCAGCCGTTGGACCGTTGCTCATTAACCTGTTTGGGATAACACACCGTTATGCACGAGCCTCCTTGGAATACTAGGTAGGCAGACTGAGAGCCCATTAGGAGTTTATAAAGCAAGGGTGTCTCCTGTTCATTCAGCATTGAGTCCCCCACCTCACTCGCATTCTAAGATCTCAAGATGGCTCTCTTGCTACATTAAGAACGTCGCTTTCAATCGCTACGCGACTGTCGACTCGATCGCAAGCGGTGTGCCCCTTCGTGGCTACACGTCGTGTTTTCCGAACTCTGGCAGCCCATCCTCGACAAACCAGGTCAGTAGTCTATTCCTCTGTTTTGTCGCCAATCCTCACAAGCCCACTGATATAGAGGTTTACTCTGCAACCTCCTAGCTCTGGCCATACTTACAGTATCGAGCTGACAAAGGCCCTTGCCACCATCCCTGGTGATCTCAACATCGTTAGTTCACCACTTTCCCCCTCCGATTACTCTGCCTTCTGGTTTTCTATGCCAGTGTCTAACCTGATTTGATTTTACCAGAATCATGCGACCCTCACGCTGTCCCCCATAGGCCCCGACAGTTTCATGTGGATTCTTGAAAGCGTGCAAGAGTGCCCCAACGTATTCACGTATGAATACTTGCATCGTTCCAGTCGGGTGTCGGATGTTCATGTTACACCTTTTTTTGGCCAGAATCACGAGAACGGTCAATAATCAGACGTACTACTGGTCCCTCATGACCGACAATGATGGGGCCCATGTGAGTGTCGTTCAGTATCATCCACGCAACGTGTGATCTCATTTCTGGCCTTTCCTTTCTCACAGATTGGGCTTGAGACTAAGTTTGACAAAGATCAGGCCCAACAGTACTGGGTGCTTGAGATTGCATCACTCCGAGGCTCAGACTAATAGGCCCATGTTGGATGATCTGCTCGTGTGTGTATAATAAGTTATCTGAGTTTCAACGTTACAACGTTTCAACTCTCAGAATGTTCTGTGATGTAACTGGCCCTGAAATGAATATGATCGATCTGGTCCCCAATCACTGCGGGCTTCCCTCAGGTCGAGGATGATGAGACCGAGGACCCACAGTGACCGAGGTTCCAGTCTGTACTTATCCGTTAATGGGAATGGTGATGTTCGCCCCAGGTTTTGTAGACTACTTACTTTTGCTTAGAGCACTGGATGAAATATTGCCCCCTTTGCGGGTGCATTCTAAAGCACATATGCTGAGCCCGGATTTGTGAAGATGTTGTTGAACCATCACATACACGCCAAAAGACAGAAAGATAGACCAAATTGGCGGCGTACTAGTAACTGTAACAGAGATCGCGGAAGACATGAACCTCAGTGGCGCGCAATGGAAACACAAGCGAGATGTCAATGCCTGGTCATCCCTTCAGCGTACGCTTTTGAAATCGTAAAAAACAGTTTACAAATGACTTTCTCAGCTTTAGTACCCTCATTCTCCGCGGTTCCGTTACGGCTTCGTCGCATGAGTGAGTTCATCCATCCGCACAACTTCCAGGTTGCGAACACCCCATTCGAGCATGGTGCGATGCAACGTTGCTGGACATTGTTGCTGGACGGGGCTCCATGGATAATGCCAATAAAAACGAGCACTGCTAGAAGCAGACACGACTGTGCAATGCCGAGGCGTTTCTCGAAAGTGACTCAGGATGCATGAAACGGCCGTTCACATCATTAGAAAGTAGTTGACACGTCCACGGGGTGGAATTACGATGTACGTACGATCTTGTTTCGTCAGCGTGCTTATAGCAGTGGACAAAGCCGCGTATGTCACGCTGGGAGGAACTTCGTTTTCGACTTGTGTATCGCTTGCTGTTACAATGCTAAGACATAACGGTCAGCTTTATATACTAGTACCGCAGCATTATTCCAGTTACCTCATGCCCAGCGATGCTTCCTGAGGATGGCCCGTCATCGGTACACCGTCACCCATGAAGGAAGTATCGAGCCCATCCAAATGTGCTTCCGACGATCGCCGAACGAGGGCTTCCAGATTGCTTGGTCGAAGAGTCGGGAGAAACTTGAAATCGCTTTGGTCGCGAGGCACTCACCTGATTTTAAGAAGAAATTCAAAAAGGTGTCTGTGTACGTATACTGTACTACTTGATTGGAACAGAAACATGCAATCACAATCTAACACGAAAACCAGGTCAATCTTGCAACTTCTCTTCCGCTGGGACCTTTGCACGTGACTCTCCTACCCTGCAGTGCTCCGCCCTTTCCACCACCACCAGACCCCCTCTTTGAGAGCGGAGGAGCTTCATCGCGCTACGATTGGATTGATGAAATCCGTAAAGAACCTGTGAATAGCCCGAGTGGAATCCTCGTACTTCTTTTGAGGAAATTGGTGCGGAGAAGTATCGCCTTAGGTCTCCCATCTTGAAGCTTTCGTCCATTTTTCCTCACCAAGGCCGATGACGATAGCAACATTAGTACACGACCGTTGAACTTCGTACCGTCATGTTGTAATAGACGGTAGTTGCATGTCGCGGACAGCACGACCCTGCTTCCCACTGTGGGACAGAACACTGGATGAAACTATGGAGCTACTTATTCATTGAGAGAGGTGTTGTGATGTCATGCGGTGCGAGAGCGTATATCATACAGTACGCGATATACGACTTTACAAGATACGTAGAATAAGACAACCACTGGCAGTACTTGATCCAAACTCAATCTGACACGCTTACGATCGTAGTACAGTATACTCCTTCACTGAGCCGTCATCGCAGTCACCGACGACCAAAACCTATACATAAACACGCATCCAATCAGCCTCTAAGAGCAAGAAAAAGACAACATGGAACTCGGACGTACGCGCATCGCTGAATCAACGCTGGATCCGTCCTCATCGGTACGATCCACGGTTCTCCGGCCTCTGTCTCATTGAACAGCATCTCCGTCTGGCCTATCTCATAGTAATCCCAATAAGGCGTGATGTTCGTTGGATCGAATTTGGCGTTGACGTTATAGGATTTGGCGAGGGCGAGGAAGGATTGGGAAAAGGCGGTGATGAATTGGGTGTTGTTGTATCCAGGAGAGGAACCTGGGCTGTGTGTGGTGTGTGGGTTGAGGAGGAGCAAGGGGACGAGCGAGAGACGGGTGACTTACTTGTCGAAGTAGTAGGCGACGTCTTGACCATGGTAAGCGGGCGGGATCGCAAAGAGGCCCTTCCACGAACGACCCGCAAAGGTTTGAAGGAGGTAATACGTTGGACAAACGAAGATCGCTAAACGAAGACGTTGAGTTTCTCGTCGTTCCTTGTAGTGAATGAAGCGACTTACAGTCACCCATGACCATGATAGCCTGCTCGAGAGGTGTTCCATAGTTCTGGTAGATATAAGCTGCTTCTTGGACTTGGAGAGATGTCATGTCGGGGAAGAGCTGAGAGACGTAATCGGTGATGGTCAATGTCTCGTTTGCGTCAACGAAGACGTTGCCTTCGTTCTGGTTCCCAACTGCGAGGAAGATTTGCTGAGAGTATAGTCTGTCAGTGCGGCCTACTACTACCGGATGGGACAGGAACACTGACCCCATTCACTTGACCGCGCGCAAGAGTGACAGTGGGACGCTCGACAATGTAAGTGCCATCGACGACAGGAACGAAAACAAACGTTCCATAGAAGGCAGTAGAGTCGGCGATATAGTAGTTTGCATTTTGGAGCGTCTGAGCGGAAACGGATTGTAGACATGTGAAGTTGTTCGCGCTCGATGCGCATCTAGATGTAAAGAAGTCATGAAGAGGTATGATGAAGACAAGATGAAGTCATACCCGGTCATGTCAACGACTTGGTTGTATAAAAACTATTCAAGTTTCAATCAATTTTCGGAACAATGATACATAGCAGGAACCCACTTGAGGGAGACGATCGTTATAATAGTACTGAGAAGGCAGGAACGTGGAACTCGTGATCACAGCATTGAAAAGCGGGGGCTGAGTGTTGCCGCCATTGGCAACAATGTGCTGAATGACAGAACCAGCACCCGCTGATTCACCCCAGATCGTGACATGAGCCTTGTCACCACCAAACAATCCGATCTAACAATCACAATGGCAGCTTCGTCATCAGGACGACTGTGCAAAGAAGCTGTACGTACGTAACTCTGAACCCATTGGAGTGCAAACGTTTGATCAACTGATCGATCGATCGATGTTGCTGGTGAGACAGCCACATGTACAGAGGAGGGAACGATGAAATCACTCACGAAGACCAGCATTGAGAGCACCGTGAGCTTTGACCTCATTTCCGGAGAGGAAGCCTTATGGAATGACTCGGAGTTAACCATGACCGCAAGGGAATAACACCACCTAAATGCAGAAAGACATACCGAATGCACCCAGACGGTACTGGATCACAACGACGATCACCGAGTCCAGAGATTCCGTCACGAGATCAGCCCCATTGAATGAGGCAGCATATCCAGCTTCGTATCTGCGCTCGTTGGAAATCAGACACGTCTGACACCGCCTCGAATACGAAAGGAGATCCCATACCCTCCACCGTGAATCCACACCAGCACAGGTAAGCCACCAGCCATGACTGGTTCTGCAGGTACGGAACCAGGAACGTAGACACTATTATCCGAGAACGAGATGTCAGGGCCCGATACCCGCCGTCAATTCCCAGCAAGCGGGAGTCACTCACTTGAGGAACAAACAATCCTCCGAAGCAGTCGGCGTCGTGCTCTGTCGCTTATTAAACCCATAAGGTGCCACCGGCCCCGTCTGATTCGTTCCATAGCCAGTTTGGTAACACATATTGGGGTATGCTGTAGCTGGCTGGACACCCGCCACGGTGGCAGGTGGCTGAGGTGCTTGGAACCTCATGTTTCCTATCGATCCAGGAGTTCAGATGAGCGCGATCCCACTTCGCAGAACTCGATAACAAGGGGGAACTGACCAATAGGTGGAGCAGCATAACGAATGCTCAAAAAGTTCGTCGTGTTCGTCTGGGTGTCGAAATACCCCTGATACTGCGCATAGCCAAGATTCACGATCGGGGATGTCGCGTTCGCAGCGGTCACCATCGAAGTGGCAGCGAGAGAGGCGAGCAACCACAACGCAGTCGAGGGTAGACCACTAATCATGGTGGTGAAAAACGTATGCGAAAGGCGCTGGTATGAATCACTGCGGAGGGTAATCCAGTTTTATACCCGTACGTGAGCAAAAAGGCGATTCTATGGGGCAAAGTCCTGAATCCGATCAGCATGCATCATGTTCTATCCGCTTGATTCATTTAAGCCCGGCATCGTTACACAGCAGAGGGGAGCCGATCCGATTCAGCAATGTTCTGTCGCCGAAGTACACGGCAATGAAGTAGCGGGTATAGAAACTCGCGTGGTCGAGAAAGCCACCATGTGAGTTCAGCAGGTAAAACGAAGAAGAAGTTTACCAAGAACAAAGAGCCCAATGCTTCCGTCGAAGGCACAACAGTCCATCATTGCACCGGTTACTATTCTTGGAGCCCGAGTGAGGAAGTAGACCGGGGAAATTAGTAATTACCCCATGGCGGAGTCAGCTGGTACCTCATTCACTAGAGGACGGACGATTTACCATGTCATCATGGGATCAAACCCTGGAAAGCACCCATTCAAATGGTTCTCAGAGCATGCAAATCGACGAAGAGCACGTTTTGAGTCCAGGAGACGCGCACATCCCACAAAAAACATTACAGTCACGTGTCTGTAGCAGCACATAATTGATTGATCCATGCTCTTGCTCTCACTGGGCGGTCATCGACGTGACAGATTGCCAAAACCTATACGTAAGAGAGTAAAAATCACGAAACAGCCAGAAAGCGGAAAGCAGAAAGACGCACGCGCAGCGCTCAACCAAACCCGCGTTCGTCGTCACAGTCGTGATATTCGGCGCATACGCCTCCGTCCGATTGAAAAGCATCTCCGTCTTCCCATCAACATACATCTCCCAGTAAGGTGTGATGTTTGTGGGGTCAAACTTGGTGTTGACGTCCTGGTACATAATGAAGGACATGAACGACTGCGCGAATGCATTGATGAACTGCGTGTTGTTGTATGGGGGCGGCGTGCTGGACAAACGTCAGCACTTCAATACGTCTGAGGTCGATGAGAACTCACGCGTCAAAATAGTAAGCGATATCGGACCCGTGTGTACCAGGGGGGATAGCGAAGATTCCCTGGAGATCGTGTCAACACGACAGGAGAACATCAGAAAATCACAGTCGTACCTTCCAAGCACGTCCCTCAAATGCCTGAAGGAGATAGTACGTGGGGCAAACAAGAATGGCTAGACATAACGTCAGTTCCCGAGGTCATACGAGCAGGACGACGGACGAACTGTCTCCCATGACCCCGATGGCTTGGTTAAGTGGACTTCCGAAGCTGCTGTAGAGGGAAGCGGCTTCTTCCACTTGGGTTGCACCGAGATCTGGGTATAGTTGAGCGATGTAATCAGTGATGGGTAATGTGTCATTGGGGTCCACAAAGATGGTCCCTTCAGCCGAGTTTCCGATCGACAACAGCATATCCTATCACTAAGATTAGCTAAACGTCACGGCAACTTCAGAGAAGGGCCTACCCCGTTGACTGTTCCTTTGGAAAGAGTGACACTGGGTCGCTCAACGATAAACTTGCCATCTACCACCGGAGAAAAAACAAAAGTATCGTAGAACGCCGTGCCAGCCAAGTAGTTGTTGGCGTTGCCCAGTTCCGTCGAGTTCAGTGCACGCAAACAAGCGAGTGTGTCAGCACTGGAAGAGCAGCTGGAATAGGACATGTAAGCGTCAGGAACACCACTGTTGGATGATTAAAATACCCGGTATACTCTACAGTCCGGTCATAGTACAACTAGCATATTATCAGCAAGGGGGGGTATCGAAACAGGAATTCACAAACCTGGGGAATGCGATCATTATAGTAGTACTGAGATAGGACGAACGTCGAGCTAGTAATTCCAGCACGGAAAAGTGGGGGTTGTGTGTTCCCCTCGTTTGCCACGATGTGTTGCATAACCGAACCAGCACCTAGCACGAGTGAGACGAAGAATTGCCGCTCTAACGAATCACCGACCTGCCGATTCGCCCCAGATAGTCACTTTGGTGGGATCACCGCCGAAAGTGGCAATCTAGCGGAAGTCGAGTGAGCGTCAGACATGAGGGCTGCAGATTCTCACTCACATATTTCTGTACCCATTGAAGGGCCGCCCGTTGGTCCACTATCTCATGATGTGTCAGATCAAGGTACGCCAAGAATCTTCGAGCACTCACAAAGTCCAGCATTAAGGGCTCCGCCTTCTGCCACCTCGTTCCCAGAAAGGAAGCCTTGCAAAATGTTAGAAGTGCCATACAAGAACAATATGTCGAAACCTACCGAATAAGCCGAGACGGTATTGTATGACCACAGCGACCACGCCGTTCTTAGAGTCCCTGACGAGATCTGACCCATCATACTCTGCGGAATATCCCTGAACATAGCTTGTGGAGTGATTCAGAACGTGTTTGAGTCCCCTATAGTAGAGAAACTCACGCTCCACCGTGGATCCACACCACAACAGGGAGCCCTCCAGATGACAAGGGTTCAGAGGGAAGCGTTCCCGGGACATAGACGCTGTGTTTGCATTTCAGTTTGGATATCATATCATAGGATATCCCTGACGAACTTCAGGAACAAGCAATCCTCGGACTGCAGAGGGGTAGTCGTCGCGGAACGCTTGTTAAAGCCGTAAATTTGCACGGGCGCATTCGTTGCATTCATACCTCCGCCGCTCTGGTAACACATGTTTGGGTATTGGGTTGCTTGTTGTACACCAGTGGTGTTAAGTGGAGGCTGAGGAGCCTGGAACCGCAAGTTACCTTTGTCATGGGTCAGCCATTGAAGGTCCCATATAATACGAGACGCTTACCAAGAGGAGGAGCTACATAGCGTATGCTAAGGAAGCTTGTGATATTCGTCGACGTGTCCAGAGAACCCTGGTACTGCGAGTATCCAAGATCGACAATTGGAGCAGATGCGCTAGCGGAGCGAGGCACCGACGTCGCCGAGGCTCCACTGAGCACGTAGAGAACACATGCGAGAGTGACGATTGACAAACGCTGAAAGGCCGAAAATGGCATAACCGTTCACCAGGGTTCTAGACAATGGGCCACGAATGATGGCAGCGGTGGAGCATCTGCTAGTCACGTCTTTTATTTATGAAATAGTCTCTCTTGAGGGTACCGTACCTTGCATTAATGCTCGTGGATTCCTGATGCTATAATTGCATCTGCATAATCTTAGTTTCCGCAGGGTATCGCAGTTGCGATGGCCTATTGAATGCAGTGGGCAGAGTAAACCACGTTTTTCCGGGGAAAGCCAGTGGGGAACGCAACCCATGGCAATCTAGATTTTCTCAGGTTGCGTGGTACTTCAGAGCTGGGGATTGAACGAAAAGACAGATAAAGGTCCATGTTAGCATTCAAGTCCGATGAAAGCTCGTGTTGATGGTGATGTTGATTGGAGGAAGTTTCTGCATGACTCCATGTCAACCTTCACGATACCAGTGGACTGAGCTCATAAGTACAAAGAGATCACGGGTGCCGAAGCATGAACCGTATACCCTGAAGGTGCCACGTGCAACTCTCGTGCGAAGGGGTTGATGAGTGGATCAACTATGAGAAGAACCCAGGAGTTTCTCCGGAGAAATCGCGAGAGAAACACGATGGAGTCTCATCTGCAAATGAGATAGAACACCCACATTCCCGTTTAGCTTCGGAATCCGCAAGCCAAGTAAGTAGCGTTGTCTAGGCACAGCGGAAAAGAAGGACCACTCGCAAGCCCATGTGAAGCGTACCCCTGTTCGCTGGAGATTTCAATTGAATTATTGGCGAGTCTGGGCTGAAGAATGAGCGTGTCAGTTACACTGGGCGCAGTGCATCCTACCGTGAATTTTCCGAAACCAGAAGCGTGGACTTGCGAAGCAGCCAGCACCTGAGTTGCACTATGAGGCTGAAAGCAGACTACGGGAACAGAACCCCAGGGCTTCTGAATCTGAGGCGATGGAATGACTCTGAGCATCCTGTGTTTGTGCCACTTTCGCCGGCGAAGCTGGAGTTGTGAGCAAAAGGTTTCAAGTGCACTAGGAACATGAGCTCGGTAGTGGTCCATTGGAAGTGCTAATTACAAGTGATTAGGAATAAACAAGTGCAAACTACCACCAGCCTCACATGGGTGCAAACCATAAGTATAAAATAACAAGTTACGTAACTCCGATATATCTGGCACTTCGTTCCTGTTCCAATCGATTCTCCGTCCTCTCTGTTCGTCATTTTGGGTCGGGAACATGAATGTTAATTTTTCTCGTTCACTACTGGTTTCCGCAGCCTTGGACGGCATGCGTCGCTTTCGAGACCGCCTCCTTCCTACGGGGCTGATCATCCATAACGATAAATAGGTTATGTAACACCGGCGGTTTTGCCCATTCGTCGCCTTCTACGTTATCATATTCAGCCCCTAGTTTTTTTCTTTTCCCCGGCCACTTTTGCGCGAACGCGATTACGTTCACCTTCGTTCCTCTGTATTATTTACAAAGTCGATTTTGGTTGTGAGCCTCATATCAAATCGTCTGCCACTAAACAGCAAAGAAAGAATATGTTATGAAATAACAATTGCAAGCCGCCACCTAGTGATCATATTTTCAAATGCTATGAACAGTACATAAGCTGAGAATAGAGACTTGTTGTCTCCCACAATCCCCTCTGCGTGCCAGGTGCTAGTCCCCCAGGCGGCACTCATCCAAAAAGTTATCAGCCTTGGCTAGTGCCAGGTAGTATCAAGTCAGATCACTGTCTAATCACTATCTAATCATCATAGGCCTTCATATCGCTTGTCATGTCTAATTCAGTACTATCCCAACTCTTTCAAGTTATCACACCACCCAGCTCACCTAGTATCCCCACATTACTCCCCACACCCTCAGGGAATCCCTTCACCGGATTGAGCGCCACAGGTACTGCGGTCACCACAGCCACTGTACCTGCTAGTAGTCCTGGCCAGGATGTAGGCAGCAACAATATGGTATATGTCCCGTACCCAAATATCAGCAAGCTGTGGGATGGGAACTGGCTCGCCTGGAAGGTATGCATTTGGGTCATCCTTCAAAGGAGGGGTGCCTGGAATGTCGTTACTGGGGCTGAGCTGAAGCCAATTAATGATCCTGCTGCCGAGCAAAGCTGGATTGAAAAGGATCTGCTCACACAAGAACTGATCACCACGTCGATCAAGGACAAGCAGATGATACATGTGGTTGAGTGTGAGACTGCAGAGTCTATGATCAAGGCTCTCCGCATTGTTCACGAGCCCCGAAGACGGCAAGCTATATTCCACATTCAACGTGCTTTTCCACCATCTCCTCTGCGTGCCAGCTGTTGCTAGTCCCCCGAGTGGTACATCCAAAAAGCTTTCCCCCGAGCCTCCACTGAGTAGCCTGTAGTTAACAGAATGTGCATTGCATCAATACTTGTACCATTGATTGTAACCCTTGTGCAACAGTACAATAGTCCTGGTCTGTAAACAAAGAAAAGATTGTGGAACCATTCTATGTCGTTTAAGTGATCATTAGTAACTTGGATGATAGATTGTCCAATAAACAATACCAATATAGCTATTAATGTATGTATGTATCACCATCTCTATATACATTATCCAAAGAGAGACACGCCCAGATGGAAAAACGAATGTGAACGGAGCATAACATTGCTCCCCGGATGGTCAAACGTTCACTGCCCAAAGGGGAACACCTGAGGACAAGCCGGGTCCTGCAACGTCTGGTAGAACGTTGCCAAGTTTGCCTTTAACGCCATGCGTAGCTCAGTCGTCGGGTTGGGGTACAGTTTTGTGGTCAAGTTGGCCTGTACACTATATGTGTAACATGTCTGAAAGAAGAACAAAAAATGAACATCCATCGACGCAGTTGGGAAAAGCCAACTTACGTTGGCAGTGTCCAAGGAAGACGTCACAAAGTTACCCACCCCCTTGTTGTGCCCAGGTGGAACACCGATCATGCTAAACACCATACCGTACATCATACTGACCTCTGGGAAATCATACGTTCCTTGACAGCGGTAGAACCCTTCAGGATACTCATGAGCATTGAAGAAGCTATGCATGGTGTCAACTGTGAGGCTGACCGTTGTGTTCGCTGTCTGGTTGCTGACAAAAAACATGAGTGGGAAGGTTGTCTCTGCATAGGCAATCATGACACGAGGACTTTCAAAGTTGAATGTCGGGTTGCGAGCGATTGAGTCGTTGATTCACATGGCTTTGTCCAGTGCTGCTGCCTCGATCATGATTGTCCCGTTGCCAACTAAGTTAGCAGCTTCGGTGAGCTATACAAGGATTATTAAAACAGGAGGGGGATCAGCAGAGGGTTTGCGTTACCTGCCCGAACAGGGTCTCGTTGAAACTGTAGTTGTCACTGAAATAAAAGTCTCCTCGAGTCGTGCTAACGTCGCCTGCAATTTAACACGAGAATCAGCCATGGGTCGAATAGCAGTCGGGCTCACCTTCGAAGTTTCCGTGAATGTTGAGCCCACCAGAGAGCTGATTCTTTTCTGTCACATTGGCACTGATGCTCATCAAGTTCGTTAAATGATTTCCGTCAACAATGAATGCCTAAGATATTCAGAAATATCCTACATCAGTCATGTGCAGGGGACAAAAAAACACAGTTGACATACAGTGTAAGTGAGGAATGAGGCCAACCCCCACCCCATATTA
Source organism: Chalciporus aff. trinitensis (assembly GCA_038089015.1). NCBI lineage: Eukaryota > Fungi > Basidiomycota > Agaricomycetes > Boletales > Boletaceae > Chalciporus > Chalciporus aff. trinitensis. The sequence goes on along the minus strand of JBBPJZ010000569.1, from coordinate 2,858 downwards.
AAACCTTGAACAATCAGGTCGATAAGCGTGTTCAAAATGGTTTATTGTTTGAAACGACATACCTTCTTGAACGGCAGTGATAATCTCCCCCAGAGTAGCCACACCATTGCAGTTGATGTACTGCACGAAGGCACATTAAACCTTATTCGAGACTTTCCAAAGCAATAGTGATAAAGATCGCTTACCCCGTGAGAAGCAAGAGTGTTCAAGCCTGGACAGACACCACGAATATCGCCAGGACAAAGAGGCTTCCATGGGTGGGCCTTGTCATATACCAGCTTTGCAGATGTGTTGTTAAGGGTAGAAGGGAGAGGCTGGGCACCAGGTGTGCTGCTGAATGTTTGAGCTACAGCGCGAACCTGCTCTTGAGAGAGCCCGGCAAGGGAGCCGTGTTCCAGAAAATGTGCTAATCCTGGATACCCCACCGTCAATGGGATGAGAGTAGTGAGAATTGAAAGGAGCTGCAACTTCATGCTGAAAATGAGGTTGAGGTGGAAGAAAGGAGATGATGGAGACTGCAATGGGCTCGCTAGCTTCTTTTATACAAGTTACTGGTGTTTCATCGACCAATAGCCTGAGGCATGATTCTCAGTGCTGTGTACATCAAGTAGCCTGTCAGATGGACAGCATCTTGTGATGTTGGGGGTGCAGCATTGGCATGCTTGCAATCAAGTTGGATCACGATGCTCGCCAGTAACCAACAAGTAAGAATCTATCCAAGCACGGTGTATATTTGCATGCGAGTACTGCAGAAGGATCTTGATCTCCGATCGAGTCTACATCATGACTCTGGGCCAGTGTACAGCTTTGGTGTACCTAACCCCTTCTGTTACCTAAAATGTCAGCTTACATAAACCAGCCAGCACATGTTCGAGGCCACTACATCATGGTACACAGTTTTCCCCTTCGGACCTGTCAATTGTAAACTACTCACATCGGAAAAAATATGCCTTGTGCTGCCAAGCGTCTGGGCTATGAAAGCCCAGGCTGTGGTACATGATGACCATGGCAATCAAAACTGCGAGCAGGTGCGAATGGCATTTGTCCCGACCGCCGGCCCGCGATGCATGGGCTGTTCTACCCTGTGTTCAGGGTTGCACAATGGAGCAAGAAAAGAAGAGAAAGAAACATGGTTACTATCTGCAACCGCAGCGAATCTCCTTCCAAAGCCTCCCTCACAATGCTCCGTCAGGTGGTACAGCCTTAGGTTCAAGAAGGCAATGATCGTCCTTACAAGAAGGTTTCAGGATTAACCTAGTGGATGATCACAAGCGGGTATCTTCATCTTGAGTCTGTCTGGGTCCATCTATGAGAGAGTATCTAGGAATTGTGCCAACCCTCTTGATCTCATACTGAGGTCTTCGTTGTTACCTGCGCTGAGAATCCCAGATGGCTGGAGGAAGTTTGGGAAATACAGGTGTTGTTGAATGTCAAACAACCTGGTAGCTGAGAGACAGTGCCTCCATGAGTACTAAGGACCACAGAACCCATTCCTTGTCGCAGTCAGCCAAGCGGTTCCCGCAAGGACATTCACTTTGATTGTGGCAGCCTGTTGGGGCCTAGGGTCAGGGTATAAACGTGCCTCCAAGTGGGCCTAGACTTGATACGTATACCATAGCTAGTACAGGGATTCAGGGAATAAGCCGGGAAGGAGGGTCAACTTATGGAGATGTCAGAGTAAACCCGATTCACGCTTGCGGTCTCTAAGGAAGCCTGGACATAGTTACCCATGTTTTCATTGAGTTCAGGCAGGAGACCAACGAGGTCGAAGACCTTGTCCAACACAGGGATGCCCTTGGTAAAGTCAAATGGGGTCTAAGGGCAGTAGAAATAGTTGGGGTACTTGCAGAGCCTCGAATAAGTTTCATGCATCTTCAAGCATTGCGCTGAGCATCGTCACATGTTCATTGTATGATTGTTGATGGAGAAGGTGAGCAGAACGGTGACTCGCCATAGGCGGTCAGGTACTGCAGAACCTCAAATGTAAGGTAGGGTTTCGAGCTATCGAGTTGTTTATGCGTACGTACCTATCAAAGGCTGCTGATTCAATGGGAATAATGCTATTTCCAACGAAGTTGGGAGTCCTGATAGGTTTTACAAGCAACATAAAGAGGGGTATTTCAGTGAGTGAAATAGTATGCATAGCTGACCATACCTGGACCTGGTCATTGAACAAGGTTTCATTAAAGTTGTGATTATTACCGAAATTATAGTCTCCACGAGTCATGCTTGCAGCACCTGGAATAACAAAAAGAGATTCACTAATCTGAGCGTGTGGGATATGACATTCTGCATTCCTGCGTCGGGTCGTCCACAAGTCAAGGCCCTATGGGTAGTCGTGGCCCCGACAGCTGTAATAATGCAGTCGAAGGGACTCTGACTCTGCAAATGGAACCAGCAGTGAGATACACAACACCAATTAACAAAAATGCATTCCCCAGGGTGAGAACCATGAAAGGGGAGTCCAGCCCTAGTCTAAGTGGCCTTCTTGACAGCACTTAGATGCAAGCTTGGAATCACGGAGTCCCAGTATTATTCCAAGCCTGTCATGTACTACATTAATAATTACTGACCCAGGCATATACCATCATGTAGTTATCATACATAGGCAGCTAAAATGTTGATTATCCTCTCTGTCGTGGTAGAGTTCTTGTTCAATGAGAGCGTGGCAATCGCCTTCCATACAGATTGTTGTAGCAAGGCAAGTGCCCAGGGCCTAATGCTGCAAGTCTTGTTAGTTGGTTATGTGAATTAAGGTTTTGGATGCCCATTGGTATCAAGTCGACAAGACCTCAGAGTCTCAGACTGCTAGTACTGTTGGCTGATGCCGGCCTGTCACAAGTAACTCACTACATTAC
>JBBPJZ010000568.1:0-17287 GCA_038089015.1 Chalciporus aff. trinitensis | reverse complement strand
CTGCAGACGGATAATAAAATCTTGTTAAATTACTTACCGTCCATAGGGTGCGCAAGCTGCGGGTCACCGAGGAAGCATTGAGTCCATCGTCCAAGACCCAAAGGGTGCCGAGGGTTACTGCGACGTAATAGGCGGGTCGCCAGTTAAAATTGCGCCATTGTGGATGATCACGATGATTAGACTGTGAAGGAGTAGGGGATGTGAAGGGTCTCCTGCCACCGACAAATTTGAATGATCGAGCAAGGAGCAAAGGTGACAGCCTGCCTGGTGTGATATGTTTAGCAAATAACAGTGAGAGTGCCATGATAGTGCTTCACAGCGCCAGGCTGCAAGCTGGAATACTCAAAGTCTATGTGAGTTCAAGTTTGTGATCCTGCGATGTGTGCATATATGAAGGTGCACGCCGAAGTTCGACTGGGTGACGCAAACTGGAAGGAAGACGAGAATTTGTTGCCGGTCCAATTCCGGCTCTAATGACGCAATTGGGCCGGCGGAGGGTTCCGATTCCTTAATGGGACAACCAATCAAGGCCCTACAGCACGGCTCGATGGACACCCTTGCAGACTGTAATAGAGGTCGCATGAGTCACTACCGATCACGATAGTGGCACGTTTCTAGATATCCGACAGTAATTACGCCGTCATCCATTGAACCCTGCCTGAGGGTCACGCAAGTCACAACGGCCGGACAATGTTCCAATTCGAGCGGGGCATGCATCCTCCAAATGGATATGCCCTCACTATTGGCGATATGAGTTGACCGGATACTAACATTTCTGCCGAGCTGCGCCGCGATCCTACTTCTGCACTGACCAGTGTTAGTGACCGATCACGGTGGTGGAAGAAGGCGTCTTTTGTGACCACTTGACTCGTTCCTCTTTAGCGTGGCTATGCACATCTACGCCGTTCATCCACCATTTACCTAATATGACTAATGCGGTTAATAGTCCCGGATCACGCATTATAAGGGGGAGGCTAACTGGGACCCAATCCTCTCATTTTGTCCCCCGTACTCGAATGGTACCAACTCCCCTGCACTCCCCACGCTCCTCCCGTCTTACCGTAACTTTCCTCACCGTCCTATCACAACATGTTCCAAACCTCGCCCGCAAACTCAGTGGCGCCAATGGTGATCTCACCATCCTTCACACCTACGCGAAGCGCGCTTCTTCCGACCCACGGTCCCCAGAATTCATTGTTTTTGCTTGTCTCATTCCGGTCCTTGTCTTGTTATCGGGTGTGTTCGCCGGTCTGACATTAGGCTACATGAGCTTGGATGAAACCCAGCTCAACGTGTTAAGTATCAGTGGTACTGCGTCAGTATTCTTTATCCCGTGTCATAGTTAAATTTCGCTGACGTCTACGCGTTTACAGTGAGCAAAAGCGTCATGCTGCCAAAATTAAACCCATTCGCGAGAATGGTCACCTCCTTCTGGTGACACTTTTACTGGCAAACATGATCGTGAACGAGACACTCCCCATCATCTCTGCCCCTGTTCTCGGAGGTGGGGTTCAGAGTGTTGTCGTCAGTACGGTCCTCATTGTCATGTAAGTCTCCCCTCAAAAGAATCTCGAATTCCACGACCGTGTGACCGGGCCATGCGTGCGAATCCGTCCTTTTTACCCCCTTTTCTCCCACACTCCGATATCATTTGCGTCATCGGTCGCTGATGTCATTCTATAGCTTCTCCGAAATCATACCACAGTCACTTTGTACTCGTCATGGTCTTTACTTGGGTGCAAAAATGGCTGGCTTCACCCAGGTTTTGATATACCTTATGGTTCGTTTGATTGCGTCGCATACCCGCTTTTTCTGACAGGCAAACAGGGTGTCGTGGCCTGGCCCGTCGCGAAGCTGCTGGAATTTGTTCTCGGACCCCACCACGGTATCATCTACCGAAGAGCAGGTTGGTACCATTACACCTTGTATTGTGTGCTAAATCAATTCTATTTGCAGAGCTGAAAGAGCTAATTGCAATGCATTCGTCTATATCTGCGCATGGCGGTGACTTGAAAACCGACACCGTCACGATCATCGGTGCCACCCTCGATTTGCAAGAGAAAGTTGTGAAACAGGTAGTGCGATCAGTTTGGACCACCTTGGCATTCTAAAGGTGAAATACAGGCGATGACTCCCATTGAACATGTTTTCATGCTCTCTATTGATTCCAAACTGGATTACGAGACGATGAAGAAGATCTGCCTCACCGGCCACAGTCGTGTACCTGTATATGAAGAGGTGGAAGTTGCAGTAGATGCTTCTGGTCGCCAGGAGAAAGTCAAGAAAATCATCGGCATTCTTCTCGTCAAACATGTATGTCTCTGTTCGGGAGTTTTGAATACTGACTCAATTCTACCAACAGTGTGTAATGCTAGATCCCAAAGGTAAATGGAGATTGGTATCTTTTGAATGCTTCTGATGCATGTACTATCCAGATGCTGTCCCTCTACGCAAGATTCCCCTCAATAAGGTTCCTTTCGTTCCGAATAACGAATCTTTACTTGGTATCCTAGACAGATTCCAAGAAGGTCGTTCCCATATGGCAATCGTCTCTCGTTTCAGTGTGGAGAAGGCCGCTTCTGTCAAGAAGGTCGCGAAGCGTACCCTCACTCAGCGCCTACGCGAGCGTGTTGGCATTAGTGACTCTAATAGTGACACCAGCGAGTCGAGTGACGAGGAATCTGTTGCTAGCCCCAAGGAGAAAGCTCCCAAGAAGAACTTCAAGGGTATTTCATGGGCTGACGATGCTGACGGAGACTCTACGATTCAAGGCGAGGCAGCTTCGGAGTCGGACGTCACCCAGGTCCAGCGTTCCGCAAAGAGTGCCTCCAAATTCAAGCGCCGTCAAGGTCAATTCACGGATGTTGAAATGGGCAAGGTCGCCAATGATCACAAGGATAAGCAGAGATTGAGGTTACCGAAGCCTGGAACTGGGCTGGAACAGAGCATGCCTGCTGACGCTCTTCTGACCAAGAAAGGCGCCAAGGATTTCTTGCAGAATATCGACCCCGCCATCATGCCTCTCGGTATCATCACTCTCGAGGACGTACTTGAAGGTGTGATTCAGGTTAGTTGAATGTTGACTAATACTGACTTTGCTTAGAACTCATCGGTGAAGAAATCTACGACGAATTTGATTGGGAGGGTGCGAATGGCACTATATCTTCCTACGTCCCATCCGAGCCGTCCAACTCCAAACAGTTCCCTGAAATTGAAGGTTCTTCCTTATCCCTACCCCAGGTCATTGATTCCACCCCAGTTCCGCTTCCGAAATCCCCTACGGCGATCCCAGGTCTACGTCCTCTAAACACCCGTGGACTGAACTTCTTACGCTCGAAGAGTGCGCCCCCCAGTCCCCGGGATGACACCAGACCCCCATCGATCCTTCCTTCATCTATCCAAGTCGATCCTCCGACGCTTATCGAACCCTGCGATGTGAACCCCGCCGCGAATGAAGAAGGCACGATACTGATGACCACTGACAAGCCTCTGGACATACTCCCACAACCAGCATCCGAGACTGACTCGCGTCCCCACACACCTCGCGCTACTGCTGTCAAGAAGAGAGCTCTGAGCGGTTCTGGCATCGCCTCTCCACTTTCTAATGCTTCCACCCCTGTCAGTGTGGTGGGTTCAAGATCCGGCTCTCCGGCACCTTCTCTCGAAGCAATTCTCTTGGAAAGGAAACGTCGTCTTGCTGCCGCTGCTGCTACCGGAAAAGATATGACCCCGATCGCACCTTTGATCCCGACTTCGAGCGACAGCCGCGGCGGACGTGCTCCAGCAATGAGAGTTGCGGGTCTGACACCTAAAGGGACGAGCAAGTTTAAGAGTAGTCCTCTCGGAGGCGGCGAAAACAACGCTGTCGTCGTGGCGGAGAAGGTCAAACAGGACATCAAGGATCAGGACGAAGTCGAGATCGAGATCGAAGAGATTCGCACACTTAACCAGGTGGACAAGGTCGCACCAGACAAGAAAGAAGAGGACGACTCTGGGTACTTATAACACTAGCCGTGGGTTGCAAGATATTATAACCTAGCGAACTGTATCTTCTATGATACGCTGATGGTGGTTCGGATGACTGTTTTGTTTCGTTTTTGTGATCGCCGTTTCTTCATCATCTAGGCTTTGTCTAGTGTTTACTATATGTTTACGATGTCGCTGTGTTCTCTGTGGTGGCGTTGAGCCACACTATATCCCTCCCTCATCAATCGATGTTTCGTGTTCTGAATTCCTTGAACGCTGTTTCGAACTCGATTGAATTCGTCCAAAATATGCCTCGATAAAAATGCCATGACGATGGTATGTAAACAGATGCGATGGAGGAAGAACATGTGCAAAGCAGCCAACTGAAAAACAATCATCCCGAGAAGCCTGTGTGGCGTAGCCCATGACCGAGCATCGCTTCCATACCAGAACCCCTCCTCACGCTCTCCTTCATCTCAAGCCCAACACCCGCCAAGCCATCCAAGACAGCACGATACAGCGTCTCCTCAGTAGGTCCCTGAACACCCCTACCGACGACCTTCCCATCAAGCACAGCAAGCGTCGCAAACGCGACCGGCAAGCCCACACATCTCGACATCGCAGATGCGCTCGGAGTACCATATGACACGAGCGAAGACGTATACACTTCGGTTTGTCCTTGGGTAGCCTCCCCAGTGAGAGACGCAAGCTGGGCGACGATCTCGTGCGAAAGGACGACGAGGTCTCGCTCGCCAGGGTTGTACTTGAGCTTGTGTGCCAGCATCGTCGTGAGGAGGTCGATTGAGGCGACGGGTTTGGTCGGCAAAGGAGGGAGGCTGTCGTGGTGTGTACGTCCTGGTGTGAGCGCAAACCATTCCAAAGCCTCCAGAACGCTATCTCGACGGTGTTCGTCAGGGATAATGGACGATAGAGCGGACTTGAAGGAGCTCATGTCCGCTGGGATAGCCTCGTCCATTCGTTTCGCTAATGCCAAGCGGGCGAACTCAGACCAGGATCGAGGCAAGATGTGGGTCGATGGAACGCTGTTCAATAACCCCATGGATTTGAACGAATGGACGAGATCCGTGAAGCCAGGGTATCTGCATGCATGCGTTAGACTGGATGCAGACCCCCTATTGCTAGCTACGCACCTCAGGGTACCTCGCAAGACCGTTCGCAGATCATCGAGTTTCCCGAGTCCATACGTTTCCGCGTACGGGAGACTATCCCTGTTGGCTATGCCCTCCAACTTCAGCATGCTGGATACGGGAACATCGGAGAAATAGTGCCGCAAGACATTCTCTCCAGGTATTTCTTGGATCTATGAAGGTCATTCAGCAAGTCAAATCGCATTGGATGTCGACGTTGTACATGCCTTGCCATTGAGCTTGAACCTCGCGCTATTGAGCGCGGCATTCAACACGCCCCTCGGGCTCCAACTAAACTTGTAACCGAGTGGGACATCTGCTGCCTCTGGGGCAGGCAAACCACCACAGAACGAGGTGAATGACACGACGCGCTTGTTCTCTCTCTGCAACTGCTTAAGCAGGGAGAGCGCCGAACAGTGGTCAATGCCAGGGTCCAAACCAATCTCATTCAGCAACAGAACATCGGCCGATTCCGCTCTGAGCAGGGAGTATGTCAGCATTAGATGGAAAGGGTGGGAAGAGGAACGCACCGGTCATGCAAAGCGCGCATAGCAGGCGATATGTACGATGCCGTGACCAGATGCTTACGGTGCTGAATACATAGCTCTGCGATCGAGGGATGGAGAGGTACAGGCAAAAGACTAGACCCCTGTCAAGAGATGTTCCACTTCATAGATGAAATCAACAACCCACCTAATAACGACGTCAGCGCCTTCGATAAGTCGGGAGAGTTTCGTCCCATCTTCAACATCCAGTAAGCACGAGCTGGCATTAGGGAGATCCTGAATCAAATTCTTGGCTTCTGCACTTGAATTGCTGGCTAAATTTGATGCAAATAAAGTGTTATATTACAGTAATGCGATAAGTCCAGACTGTTCGAGTATACATGCGAGATGAACTACTGACCGACAACCAACTCAACGTCTGAACGCTTGCACAACTCCTGCACTGCAGGACCGGCAACCATTCCGCTCCCCAAAATAAGGACTTTCTTCTTCTGAGCGGCCTCCAGCTTAGAGGCAGACTGTCTCCATCTCGCAAGGGGCTCCTCAAGCCAAGAATGGATACCCTGCAGTTGACCATCTTTGGCAACAGTAGCTACCCGTAATGCCTCAGAATATTGTCGTTCCGCAGGCTGACCACGGTATTCCTGGATCATGGCCTTAAGGTACGGCATTAAAACTCGACAGAAGTGCTGGGACGCATCCAATGGCAAGCTGGATGGAAGAATATCCACGGACATTATCTGCACGCTCGGAAGATGAGCGGGTAGTGTAGGAGGTCTGTGTTTGAAGAAAGGTTCCGAGATCGTCGCCGCACGCGACATGAACTCGAGGCCGCCCTGTCAGAAGGAACAATATGGTATGAGAAGCGGAAGGGTATCATCTTTAAAACCACTCACTCCGAGATCACAGCTGATATCACCAATAGTTCCGAACCTTCCACGCCCAACCTCGGCAGCACGGGTGAGCGCCGTTGCTAGATCACCATTCGTCATTAGACGAGGGAAACCAGGGAGCCAGCCTACTCCATTAAGGAAGAGTGTAAGGTAAGGTGCTACCTGTGTGGTATGATCAGTTTGCAACTAAATGAGTGGCAAAGAAACGGACATCATACTTTAATAGAAAAATCAGATCTGTAAAGTGATGGACTCTTGTAATAGTGCTCTCTGTCGTATTGTCCGCCATCGAGGCGAGTAAGATACTCGCCAGGAGATGCATGAACGAGATATATCTGTTTAAGGTGATCAGACACGCGAAGATTGCAATCTCGAACTATCTACCTTGTGAAGGTCGGTGTCTAAATTTGAACTATTAGCCAGAGGTTCGTTAATAATTGAAATAGAGGGGTATTACCTGGGCTGCTCACAAGAGCAGGGAGATCTTGCGCCCTAACTTTCACAATAGGAAGCTCTTCCAAAATGGACAGTACACCTTGTGAGACATTACCATTCCTGAAACACATCTGAGTTACTGAAGAGCATCGGTTAATGATGACATACCCGGTGAGGCCGATGACAAAGGGACCAAGGGACTTGGGCGTCCCATCACTCATAATTTCCTGGCCAATCGTTCTCAAAGATGCTCGTAGCGAGGGCAAAGAAATCTGAGTATGAGGTCGAGGTGTGTGCTATAGCCGGAGAATTTCACATCAATGATGAGGTTTAGACGCCGATGTACGCACAAGGAATGGCGAAGCAACCCCAAGCTCCAGATGCGCTTGGGCCAAAGCCGAGAGAGACTCTACTGCACCGGCAACTGATCATGAAAGTGAGGGAATTAGTATCAGGAAAACAGATGGTGAATGCTCTCACCTCCGGCAAACCACCCAAATGCCACCGTTCGTTTCCTGTCTGCTCCCGTGAGAAGTTCGTAGTCTATCAGTCTCGACGGAAGGTCAGTCCGCGGATCTTGGCTCAAGAAGCGTGAAAGCAATTCCATGTTATAGGGCTGTCCCTTGGTGGTATGAGAGAACATGAAGTGAGTGCGAGGGATAACAGGGTCAGAGGTCGCAGAACGCAGAGCTGACACAGGCGACGTTATGAGCTCATTGAGCGGTGGTTCCTTGATACCAAGGACAATGTGTGCGGGGGCCAGGTTGGTATGGATCTTTGCACCGGCCTGTCATGAAACCTCTTAGCTCCAAACGAAACACTACAGGATTTGTTTCCCCGTCTCGGATAAGTGACCGACCTTGACAAACTGGTCCACGGGAAAGACTCTTCTGTCACAATCTTGGATGAGAACATCGACATTCTCCTCCTGGACCAAAGACTCGACGGCGTCAGGTGTCAAAGGGCATCTGCGCTCCCATATTCTGGCTGGGTTCTCGCGACGGATGCCGATAGTAAGCTTCGAGGACGATGGAGCAACTGTAGCGAAGGATGCGCGTCGCACTGACTGCTGCTGCACGGCGTGTTTGAGCATTGGTCTCGAAGTTAGGATAGACACACTAGAGTACTAGGTGTTTGGTAGGAAAGAGGGGAAGTTGTCTCGCAGGCTATATAGCGGCGAGGTGCTTCATGATCCGCCCGGGACGGTAATACAGTGTTACGTTTATCACGAAACTGGGGTAGTTGGTATCCCCTGGAGTCAGATGGCTGCCGCTTTGCACCAATTCAGACTGTAATTCATGGATTCCAACTGCGTCTAGAATGCAATCAACATATATAGATGGATGAGGAAAGTACCTTATGATATTCATACAGCATCTCTATAACCGGAGGGGAGTGATCGGAGCAAAGTCTTGGAACCGAATAATTGGAAATAGCCGGTATTTAGAATTTCCAATTGGTGGAAATGGGGAGCAAAAGTTTACGCCGAAGGGGAGTCGAACCCCTGCCGCTTGCTTGGAAGGCAAGCATGATAACCGCTTCACCATCGGCGTAGTTGGTAGTGAGGCCGTGTGGATGAGTACAAGGGATTTGGATTACCGTATCTGTAGATAAGTGACGATGTAGCGAACACGCTCACCGAACGCCGACTTTAGTCTCTGCGAAATCTAACAACATGACCACGAATGTAGATTTGTCGGGGAAATACCCTGGTAGGTCGCCACTCTGCATTATGCACAACCATTTCCTCGATATCACCCTCACGCTTGTCTTCAACGATTGAGCTTTTGGATTCTAGCAAAGGACCATGTTGCAAGGACTCTCAAAGAACTCCTTATCTCCCTACCTGCCGAAGACAGGGCCAAGGTACGTCTCATGCCTGGATTTCTTGCGATGCCGATTGTCAACCACTCTGGCGCGTATCTCAGCCCCAAGCGATCCTACTCGCAGGAGGCGCTACGCCATACCGGAACGACACCGATCGCGAACTCCCCTTCCGTCAAGAGTCCAACTTCTTCTATATGACTGGTTGCAGTGTCCCCGGATCTTACTTCCTTGCGATTTACGTTCCTACACCCCATTCTCAGCAGACTCCGGAGCTGAGCGGTTCACTGGAGACCACTTTGTACATCTTTGAACCGACGGTCGTAGACTTGTTGTGGTCCCCTGCACCTCCTACGCTTCAGGAGGCGCGCAACTTGTTTGACACGGACAAGATTGAACATACATCCAAACTCGGCGTCGCGCTCTCTCTGCTTCCGCAGGGAATGACTGTTCACATCCTCCCTGAGACGGACCAGTTCCCTTGTGTCACCGCCAGTACCGTGGATGGTCTAGGCGCCGCATTCCAATCAGTCGCCAAGAAAACATCCGAATACCTCTTCTCGGCCCTCCACAAGACGCGACTGATCAAAGATCCTTACGAGATTGCCATGATACGCAAGGCAAATGACATCAGTTCGCGCGCACACGAAGTCATCATGCGAGTGCTTGGTATGGGTGTCTCGGGCCAGATAAAGAAAAAATCTTCTCAAGCCCCCTTACTTCCTGGACAATGGCTGATCGAGAAAGAAGCCGAAGCCGAAGCCATATTTGTGGCTTCGTGTAGAAGAGAAGGGTCAGTCATCGCAGCTTAAGAGGGGAAGAAATTACTCTCCGGACGGTTCTTACTTTTCCATTTCAGTGCTGCGCACCAAGCATATCTCCCGATTGTGGCAGCATCTACGCGTGCATCGACATTGCACTACTGCTGCAATGACAAGGCTTTCGCATGGGGTCCAGTGAATCCCAAAGGCGCCGCCAATACGGGGAGCCTTACACACCCCCATCCTCATGGAGAAGGGTGCGGGGAAGGGAATTTGATGCCTCAGGTACTGCTAATCGATGCTGGGTGCGAGTGGGATTGTTACAGTTCAGACAGTAAGTACGGATTATTCAGAACGCGGTCCTTGGCTATCTGACGTCCGGTTCATAGTCACCCGCACCATGCCAGTCGGAAATGGCGGGAAATTTTCGGAGGAGGCACGTAAAGTGTATGAGCTAGTGTTGAAGATGCAATCCGTGAGATCACTTCCACTGTTCCTCGACATGTTTGTATGTAACATACGGCTCATGCACGATCACGTTTCATGCAGGAGTCTTTCCAACTTGCTGCGCCTGGAATCCATTGGGATGATATACAGCTATTGTGTCACCGCACCCTCGTCGAAGGCTTCTTGGATATGGGTATATTCAAGGATCCTGGTGCAACTACGGGTATGTGAACCCCTTACCCCGCCTGGGCCGAGAGCTCCCGCTAACACACTCCCTGTTAGGGAAAACCTCCAAGTCAAGGGAGGCCCTCGTCCAGGAAATTCTTCATACGGGACTGAGCGCTGCTTTCTTCCCGCATGGTCTTGGTCATTCGATGGGCTTGGACGTCCACGATGTGCCAAGCGCAAGTCGTCCCACTGCCAGTGGGAAATATTTCGTCAATGGGGTCGACACCCCAGATGGCGGACACAAAGACTTTTACAAGAATTTAAGGTTAAGGTTGGAATTACAGGAAGGGATGGTGGTCGTAAGTCTCCCATGCTCTTTATGCTACCCTTCCCTTCCAAGACTGATTATAACCTTTACCAGACAAACGAACCTGGCTGCTACTTCCACCCTGCGCTTCTAGAATCCTACAATGTGCACTCCTCTCCTTACATCAATGCCGAAATCCTCGCTCGTTACGAAGGCATGGGAGGAGTCCGAATCGAGGATGACGTCTTGATTACTGAGAGGGGGTGTGAGAATATGACCAAGGTGCCTAGTGGAGTCGAATGGGTCGAGAGGGTCTGTGCAGGAGAGGGTCTCATATAAGGTAAGATCGAGCGGAACTTGAACATCTGTTACTTGTGTTCCGATATTGTCGATTAAGCTGTACTTTTACTTACGTGGGGATGAAATCAATGTATACCAGTTCCTGGACCAAGTGTGGTTAGGTACATGTTGGAACCCCATTCCGTTAGCACGGCCAAATCGAGGGGAACACTGTTCCTTAAGGGATGCTTGGTTCCAAAGCCATCATGTCCCCAGGAACTGTACTTGAGCGCTTGAGCCGTCTATGTTGCGCTCCACATCCGGAAAGTCGATTTACAACGCCACTCGTTGGGAAACATGATACAAAGTGATGCTACTTTAGCCAACCATGCTACGTTTTCTACCCCGGAGGCGGACTGAAAGCGAGCCTTAAGCCAACAACAAGACAGAACAGACGCGTCGATCTCACCATCATCCAGCCTTCTTTTGATCTGATCCCAGTCTTTCCCCATGCGCCTGGCATAGGCATCAAGAATGGACGAGAATAGGGGTTCCGAGTCGGGGTGGGTCGATGCGAATGCACGTTCTAATACATAGAGGTCCACCGCTTTGTCCTCTACAAGAGTCGAATGATAAGCCAACCCGAAGTCGATTAGTACCTGGGGGGTTTGAGTACGACCTTGCAGTCACGATGAAGCCATAACGTACCAAATCATTGTTGCTTTGTCGGACCAACATATTAGATGTTGTCAGATCCCCGTGAATGATATCGATAAGGTGTATTTTCGCAATCTCCACACCAATCTTCCCTAGCAATGTGTCTAGAATTCAAAACTGTGAGTGTATGTGCCACTGAAGCACTTTTACATTTCACAGACCTATATCGAGGCCCTTGATACCCAATCGTGCGGCTCGGGTGTTTATGTTGTCCGGTTCAGTCTCGGCCTCGAGAGGGTGGCCATCCTCCAATCCATCCTCATATTCGACCGAGGAATCATCCGCTCCACTCGCTCCACCAGGGAGTAGTTCCCGTACAGGTGGGCCCTCTATCCATTCCAATGCAAGAACACCCTGAGATGCATCCACCATCCTGATACCGGGTACGTTCACTCCCGACCTGCCGTAGTCACACGACGACGATGCACCGGTTGGTATTCCATACGACTCGGAAAAAGCTCCAAAAACATACCTCATACATCGCATCAGTGCTCGAGCCTCTCCGGTTATACGCTGCCGAGTGAGCGACTTGTCTAACGTCGGATGTCGGTACTTCTTGGAGAACCGGAGCTTGAGGAGAACTTGGTCCATGACCGGCGCTGATGGGCAACTTGCTTTGACATCGGCTTCGAGAGGACCCCAGGTATCATACGAAGATCTGGATCGAAGACCGGTCTTGAATACTTTCTGAATGAAGTGCCAGAGATGGGCGGCTAATGAGTGTGGCTATCTCGGAGAGATGATGATCAGACTTGCAGCCTCAGCACCCTGATTGATCAATTGCGAGAAATGCATCATACGATGCGCCGAGACAGATGAGAGTACTGGATCTTGATCGTTTGACATGATTTTTCTCGAGAGCTGGGATTGATGAGGGTCAAGCGAGTCAAGCTAATACTAGACCCTGTACTACACTAGTAATCGTATAAATTACTAGTTGGTGACTAGTAGATTTGATCCTGAATTCCGAAAAAGGTAATTCCCGCTGAACCGGCTTTCGTCGACAGAGAATTTCATGCCAGGTCTTGAACCCAAACCTCAATGTTACCACCACTGGTACACCTGAAATTTCACCTTTTTGCCATGGGAAAGTGGTTTCCGCCTAAGATGTGCTACTGTGTTCTCTGAAGACTGAATCACGCGCTCAAAGATCCCCCACACATGTCACCGCGTCTCACGGACTGTCGTTTCGATTCCATGGCAGCAGTAGTGTTCATCTGCCAGTTGGTATGACTGTGATTATCAGATCAACACCAGGCTGCCACTTTCGCCATCAACAGAGCTAGCGGACCAACGGAGCAATGGGGCCTCCGGCGCAAGGAACCTGTTACCTGCGGAGGTCTCCTTGCACGTGAGTTGTTTCGCGGGTCCATTCAAGTCGTACTAGCGATGTATGAAACAGAAGAGTGTTCCGCGGTGGGTGAGTGGTCTATTTGACCAAATACTGCTTTTGTTGGCGTTGTTCTTCCAACGTTGTTCAATCCTTCCACCTCCGTTGTGCACAACTACGCATGCCGTCATGATTCACTCATCACTGAGCCACCCACGTTGTAATCCATACATATGTGCACTCTTTTCGGTGACAGCTCAAGGCACGAGATTAGAGACTATTGGTCAATGGGAGTCGGAGGTGGGACACCCCCGACGCCAATTCCAAAAGTGGGGCGTTGGGCCAGCCTCGTATGTATTTCATAGACCGTAAACTTGTCCCATGCGATCTAAGCGAGAGAAATAGCGCCAACCTGATCAACCTTAGCTTCCCGTGGTTTATACTGGGATAGCTTCGTCGGTACTTGTTAGGCCCCGACGTCGCCACGCAGAATCCGTCTCACCGTGTGCCGTGTACACTGCACACCTTCCTCGTCTTAACCACCACACGACATCTCTCAGAGAGCCTGTTCGACCCCTTGACCCGAACCAAAAGGGGCAAACAAGTAAGTATCATTGCTGAAATGCGAACGGTCTACCTCCAAGTTGTTATGGTGACATGTGATTGACAACTCTAGGCTGCTTTCAAGTTTCAATCTGATCCTCTTGAACCACGTAGCAAAGTGCTCGAATTCTGAGGCGTCTATTTCTGGAGGTACGTTGTGTATTATCTCTCCTGATGCCAGAGCCGACCCGCGCTTATTTCCGGAGAAAGTCACTTCCAGGGCCCTTACCTGCCAGAGCACATATATCTATTTACCGAACTGGGAAAAGCGATCTGACAGTTCTTGAGAGAGCTCCTCTATTTGTGTACCAACTACGTAGGTATCCTTTTTCTGACCTTTCAACCCTCCGCTAATTCACCGGAGTTAGAGCTGCCGCAATGCTTGGACAGCATCAACCCTTCCTCCAACAACCCCACGGGGACAGAGAGTATAAAGATGAGGCACAATGGTTACATGTGCCAAACCTTCAATATCATTCGATCCAATACCCCCTGACGATGCCCACCCCGGAAATGGCACATGCTATGACACTGGGCCAACCAATTCAATTCCCGTTTAGCGGGAAATACGCAATGAATAGGTTCATGAAGAGTGCGATGTCTGAGCGCCTCTCAACGTTCTCTTCTTATGACCCAAAGGAGCGTGGTCAGCCTACAGATGAGCTCATCCGCCTCTATGAAACATGGGCTATGGGCAATATAGGTAAGCCACTATCCGTGATAGTGATAATTATTGTTGAACCTGGTTTGTAGGAATAGTCATCACTGGCAACATTCAGATAAAGAAGGATCATCTAGAAGCTACTGGTAACTCCTAAATCACCAGGGCTTGCTAGTCAGCTGATTTTGCAATACAGGAAATGCGGTCATCGACAGAGACGTTCCACGAAATTGCCTCGAAGATTATCGAAAGTTAGCGAGAGCCGCTAAGTCAGGTGGCAGTCTTGTTCTGGGTCAACTCAGCCATCCAGGGCGACAAGTGCCGATTACGATACAACCGTATTCAGAATCATCATCAGACATAGAGCATCCATCTACTTCAGGCGTACTGTTTGCGAGGCCAACCCCATTGACTAGGGAGGGTATCAGAGACGTCGTCAGGCGGTTTGCATACGGGGCGCAAGTATTGCACAAGGCCGGGTTTGATGGCTGCCAGGTAGAACAGTTACCGTCGACATTCATGGTTACACTAACTCCCTGACAGATACATGCCGCGCATGGTTACTTGATCCACCAATTTTTGTCCAGGCGGACAAACAGAAGAACGGACGAATATGGTGGGTCACTTGAGAACCGCACTCGACTTCTGATGGAGATCATCGCGGAAATCAAACGGACCGTCAATGACCATTCGTTCCTGATCTCTGTCAAAATAAACAGCGAAGATGGTATACCTGATGGTATCACTCAAGACGAGTCGATTATGACGGCAAAGATGCTGGAAGTATCCGCTGTTGACTTGATAGAGATCAGCGGACGAACGTACGAGCGAGAGCAACGATCAGCTGAGCGGCAAGTACGAAAAATTTCGTCCTTGAAAATCGCGTCCCCCTGACTGTGTCTCACCTTAGACTCTCTTTGCCACTGCACGAGAAGCTTACTTTATCGACTTCGCGGATAGGTTGAGGCCGCATCTGAGACAATCAGTCATCGCTCTCACAGGAGGTTTCCGGACCGCACGAGCTATGTCAGAAGCGATAAGCTCAGGCTCCACGGATAGTACGTGTTGCGACGAATGAACAGCTCATGCTGACTGATTTACGTGATTACAGTCATTGGAATTGCGCGACCCTTAGCAGCGGAGCCATTCTTGGTCAAAGAGATCTTACGGGGAACGAAGACGGAGGCCAAGTCGGATAAATTCCCCCCAATCCAACAACTCCGGGTTAGTTTCATTCGGTCAAGCTCTTGTAATTGGGAGCTAACATATCATAGATTGCAGCCGCCGCATCTCAAATTGCAGAGATTGGGAACGGCGAAGATATCACCGATTTCGAGAGTGCCTTCAATGTATCAAGGTTTATTGCAAAGCTGCAAAAGGAGATACCCGCCTCGATGTCTGAAATGCTATCGACTAACAGTTCTGCATGATGTTTTATGGTGTATCCTCATCGAGATATTGTATACATGTAACCGTAAACTTTGACGTATCTGATGTACAAGAAATTCAATCGCCGGACGAGAATAGACGAGCTACTTGTATGATTCCCTATCCCAAACAGCATCAGGTACTGGCTCCTCAGGCCTCAGGGCCAGGACAAAGAGCCATCAAGTTGAAACTGATACTCTTTGCTTGAGCTATATAGAACTCCTTCACGTACTTTGCCGCGTCCTGGGCTTCTTTTTAGAAATAGAACACAGACTATCGGAGAATGTAAGGGCTTGCCGTTAGGAGATCAGTACACTCTCCCCTGTCAATCGGCCCAGATCGAGTCCCGTCGAGCTCGATTAAACGCCACTGTTGCGTTGGACCCTCAGATGACTGAGGGTTGACGGCAGGGGCCTTGACGAAGCAAGTGAAATGTAAATCCGTGTCCAGATCTTGGGGAACAGCGGTTTGGCCAGAGGAGGCTACGGACTTGTGTATTTCCTCGAATAACGACGTAGTCTCCAACAGTTTTGCGCGCTCCAGGGGAGTCTTATCTAGGGACAAATGCTTCTGTACTATATGTGGTGTTCAGGGAAAGGACCGTACCCTTGCACTCTTCGATAAATTTTGCCAAGGGGCTCTCGGCACGAAGCGTCACGTCAGTCTGTGATAAATGACCTGAGAATGAACGGGAGGAACGAAGCACCGAGACACTCACGTTGACTAAACTGTGGATTAAGCCCATCGTTCCACAGGCGTTAGAAATCTGCCGACAATTAATTTCAGCACGAACCCAGACGCGAGCCTCGCTAATGCCAAGCCACGTTACCGTTTGTTTCATCCAGAATACACTTGGGTGAATGGGTTCCTTTCCGGAAACTTCGAGCTTCTTGTCTTCTTCTTTTCTCTTGGCTTCAATGGCTCCAGAACACGGGAACAGCAACGCGAGTGCTTTTACCCCAGAAGGCACCAGGCCCAGAAGCTATATACGATCTTCCATCAGGAAACCCCTGATGGGGATGTTGGTCGCCAGCAGCATACCTCTTCATCCAACCCATAAACGTCCTGGAAGTGGGCTTGATCATTTGGTAGACCTGCTTTATATGCCCACTAGGGGATTCACAACATGGCAACTCTTCTTGAGATCTCATGGATCAGTAGATCCCAATCGTTTGCTTACCAAATTGAAGACCTAATGGCGCTGGGTGAATAGGATATCAAGCAAGTTCACAGTGGATGGTACCTCTGGATTACTTTCAAGGGGAATCCAGCGAGAATGTGCCATCGCGAACGAATAAGGTTGTTGATGGATGAGTACAAGAGGGTACTACAAGCAATTGGACCAACAAGTTGAAGTCAGCGTTTGTTAGTAGGGTATTACAAATCAAACGTCGGACAACAAAACGCAGACATCAAACAATAAATTTGGAACCAGTCTCTCTTCGATGCGGCCCATGCAGCCAGTCAGGTTCCTCTGGAAGAATGGGGTCACAAGCGACGTTGTAATCACACTAGCCTGCAGAAAGCCATGGATATCCTCCATTTATCACCAACCCACCAGCATTAAACCCGCAAATTCCACGAAGCAGCCATGCCAGAGCGCTTGACCGATCTTGCTATAGTTATTTTCGACATAAGACTAACTTGGTCACCAGGAAGTCGAAGCTTCGAGTTCGGGAAGTGTGTGAACATCGTTCTAACTCTATACAGCGTCTTCAAGCCATGGATCTCACTTCCAAGCAGAATGAGACATCTGAACAACAATATGACGGTGTGTCAGGCATTTGTATGGGCGTATTTGGGCAAGGTTTATG
>JBBPJZ010000567.1:0-17293 GCA_038089015.1 Chalciporus aff. trinitensis | reverse complement strand
AGCTACCATGTCTGCCTGTACTACCTCTTCTGTTTCTATTCCCACTGTTCCCTCTGTTTCTTCTGTTTCTGACTTTCATTCATCCACCCCTGCCCTCCATCTCTCACTGAAGCTGAAGCAGGATAGGTCATCACCTCCACAGGTGACCTTATCCAAGACACTCTTGCCATCAACACCCCCATCATATCTGGAGAACAAGCTCTCTCCTGGCAATCCACACTTGTTAGTGATCCCTGGGATCTTGAGGACCCAGACAACTCCTGGAGACCTGCTGCCAATGAAATACCTGCCATTTGACTTCCAGACTTTCACTACCGCATTATCAATAGAACTCCCAACAATGAAACTCTCTCCACCATGCATTCTCTTCTCATTGACTCTTGAATGGCTATGTTCATTGAAACTCACCTCCAAATTGGGTCTCCTGCCTTCTCGCTCTACCAACTATACCAGCAGCTACAGTCCATTGAGTCTATTCTTCTCTCCTTGACTAACTTGCTGAATGTCCCTTGCGAAATCACTGTCATCCTATGTTGCATCCAGAGTATCTCCACCTTTTTTACCTTCAATCTGTCTTTTATCAGATGAGGATGCATACATTCCTCCGAGATCTTGATATGCATATGACCATTGAGGCCAATCTGGAACATTATCTCACTCCACCTGGTAGAAAAGAAACATGAAAGGTTCCTTTGGGAAAGGCTGATATCCTTGCCCAATGTTGAAGAGTTGGACGTTGCAATAGACATCTGGTGCACATTTGTGATTTGGAGAAGTAGATAGGCAGGTTTCAGTGCTAAAACAGACATAATGGTGTTAAGAGAATGACCTGTGTTAAAATTATACATAGTACATACTCTTAACTACAAAATTGCCCCCTAAGTTATATGATTAAATCACACACCATGTAGATATAATCATTTCAACAACATTATGAAAAGAGTTTTTGAACTTTTAATATCTGTTACAATTATCTTATTTTGCTATATGGACTTAATAACTTTTTCACTCAATATCTTATCTTATCAAGTCATGTGATTTCTCTCTAATCATATCTTAGCTATCTCATGTGACCTATGATGTCATATTCTATCTATCTTCAGAACCTTCTAGACCACTACACATGTTGAACATGTATGCATAGTTCTTGACATCAGATGGAACCCTATGGAACTTTCTATGATAATTTAATCAATAGCAATATGTTCTCTTATCTCTGACACAGTGGAAGCCTCTAGTATTATTTACCAAACATGTACATACATAGTTTCCATATATATATAAACACAAGAGACTGGAGAACTTCTTAGTCTAAATCTCTTGAAGATTTTCCTCAACACCCTAAGGATCAAGCTCAAGTCTTCAAGTCTGATCAACTTGAATTAGTGTTTAGGTCATTTCATTAGGTTTAGACTCTCCTCCTTACTGCTTTGCCTGGCAGCTACAAACAACTAGCCAGTACAATCAGAAGTTAGATGAGACCTGATATGAAGGCTAACAGACTAAGTGCCCAGTGAACTACTACAGCAATCCCTCCACACCTTTTTCACTAATTAATCACTAATATCTGCAGGCCAGTCCAGTCAGGGACTCCAGGAGTACTGAGATGGTCAAAACCACATCAAGCCCTATGTGCTTCAAATTTGACAGTGGAGTTGCTTCACAAACTTGCTATGTAGGTGTGTGCCTGGAAATTGGCAACAACAAATTAATCCTGTGATCTATGGTCAGGTGGAAATGGTGGTGACAATCAAATAGCACTTACCTCAAGCAGAAAGTCAATATCAGTGACATTCCCCTCCTTGATGATTACAGTCCAAATTCACAAAGGTTTATAGTGTTATAGCCAAAAGACTTGCAGAAGCAGACTAGCCACTTGTTGGATCGACTCGAGGGCCTGAGGGAGCTAGGACTGGAGTCCACAGTGAGTAACCAATTGAATATAATGCAAATACAGAGGGTAGACTGACCTAGAGTTCACAGTGAGTAACCAATGGTTAACTATAGTGGACTCTGTAAGGTTGTGTGCAGTGTAGCCAAAGATTGGAAAACAAACTGTCAACTCACAAGCCACAGCTGTCAAGAGCGAAGTCTAAGTGAAAGCTCTGCTTGTGCAGAGCAAAGAAAAGAAGCGTAGAAAATGTACCAAGTTGGTGGTAAGGGTAGAATGAGGTGGGGAATCAATCTAGCTAGGTTAGAAGTCAATAGGAGTGTTAGATAGCGCTGTATAAGTAGCACAAAGTGAATAGAAAGAGAAATCAATAGGAAAAGCATAGTGAGCACCCAAAGTAACACTCCCCCCCTGATTGCACAACTCTGCAATCCTAACTCCCCCCTCCAATGCTCCAAGTTCTAGGACTGAACCAAACTGCTTCACTTTGATCTGATCCAATGGGTTGGTCAACAGATCAGCAGGCATGTCGGCAGTTGGGACAAAGGTAGGTGAGATTACCTCCTTGTCCACAACATCACGCAACCAGAAGCAATGGTGGCTTAGCCATGTTCATAGTAAGTTCTTCAAACTTAGAAATGGAGCTGTCATAGTCTCCTGGGTCTGAGAATACTTCAACTTTACATGAGAATGCTGATGTGGTGTATGTAAGAATCATAGCTCTTGTGCCATTGAGTTCTGTATCTAGCTGTGTTATTTCTGCTTGAGCAGCTAAGTCATTATTGTTTGCTCTTGTTTGTTCATCAATAAGGAGTGTAAAGAGTTCTCTGGTCTGCCTTCTGGTCTCCTGTAGAGTTGGGGTCATTCAAAATGTCAAAGTGTTGCATAAGGGCTTGTAAGTTATGACAATGTGATAAAGGTACCACCATGCAATCAGATTGGTAACATGCTTAACCTTGGTGTTCAGGTAGCACTTGAGTTCTGAGCCTAGGTCAGTGGACTTTGGTTGGGCAAGAGCAGCAAGGTTGTTGAATGTTGCCAGGCTGGATTGTAACAACAGAGTAAAGTGAGTGTGTATCATCCTGAAGTTGAATACATACATACATTGTTTTTCTCATGCATCATTGGCTCAATCTCCTCAATCTTACCCATAGCCTTGTTGGGATTGTGGGCTGCATAAGAACATTTGAATTCCGCTGTCATGAGTTCAAGAGCAGTTTTGATCTAATTGTCTGGCCAGTGAGCTGATCTGAAGTTAGAGAGCTTGTGTTGAGGATGAAGTACTGCTAGGGAGTCACTACAATACCAGAGCATTATAATTAATGAGATACATACCCATAGCAATGCAGTATACTTCAGAGTTGTCAGTGAGTGCATAGTAGCAACTGAGTGTTTTCCTAGCAATTGAAATGGCAGTGTGAATAGGTAGAAGGCACTCGCTATTGTGTGAAAATGCCAAAAGCTCCTTGTTGATATAATCCATGGCCAGGATGATGGTTGGGAGATTCAGAGTTGACTGTGGGAAGAACATTGTTGTGTGCTTCAACACCTGAATAGGGTGAATCAATGTGCTGCTGTACATACCTTCAGCACATTGCGAAGCTGTTCTGTTCAAGAACCTCCCACTCATCATCAGTGAGTTCAAACTTCCATAGACCAAACTCATGCATGTTTCTGTGTAACCAGGTTCACGGCCTTGTGATGCTCCAGGGCAAAATCAATCATGTCACAGGTCGAGTTCCACCAAGTTGCTATGTCTTTAGGCATGAAGGTCACAACCCTCCTCAACTCTCTTGGAATTTCCTTCCAAGCAGGCAACACAAGAGTTATTGAGTTGATGATTCTGAATGCCAACTTGCACAGTTGTTTGAGAAGTTAGTCCCAGTGGTAAGTGGTCTCTGTTTTTGCTCACCTTTCCAAGTGCTAACCTCAGTGGTCTTGTCAATCTCTCTAGCTGTGCTTGTTCCTCTTCTGCCATCTTGGTCAGTGCATCTATCAACCCTTCATCATTATCCTCCTTGTCTCCAGCCCTTTCATTGCATGCCATTGCCATCAAAGTTGCTTTGTCCAGTGCAAGCTCTCTCCTCAACTCTTTCAACTCCTCATTCTTGGCAGTTCTATTCTTCAAGTCAAACTCCTGCATCAACAACTTGGCAACCAAATTTACAATATGAAGAAAACACTGGGTATGATTTGCAGCTCCCATGAGTTCCGATACAAGCTCACTCAACTCCTCCACCATAGTGGTATTGTTGGAGGTGTTATCACAGGTTACAGTGAGTATCTGTGGGCTCTTTCAGCATGTGGTAAGTTATCTGACATCTTGTGGGAACTAACCTTATCAGTTAACCCAAATTCTTCTAACACAAACACCTTTGCCATTTCAAGTCCAGTGTGTGACTAATTAAATGAAATTAATCATCATTCATTCTGCGACAAGGTAAGGCCTCATCCTCAGTACTTCAATGACATCTAATGTCATGCACAATGCCTGATCTTCGTGCTCTAGGTGGACCAAGAATGTGATGAATGTG
This sequence comes from Chalciporus aff. trinitensis, assembly GCA_038089015.1. NCBI lineage: Eukaryota > Fungi > Basidiomycota > Agaricomycetes > Boletales > Boletaceae > Chalciporus > Chalciporus aff. trinitensis. The sequence goes on along the minus strand of JBBPJZ010000567.1, from coordinate 12,868 downwards.
CAATGGTTTGGTGATGTCCATGCATTGTTGGTGAAGTTGAGCTTCCCATTGTATTCCTAGTAAGTGAATTAGCAATGATCTCAATGTAAGTCATTGAACTAACCTGTAACATTTGAGCAATCTGATTCCAAGTGCATCTGAACATGAGGTGAACATCCCATGATATAGTCATGCAAGATGAGATGTAGTATTCAGGCCAGCTGGTCTTTATAAGGAACTGAAACCCACAATCTTCAACAATGCAAAATGGTTGCAGATTTTCCACAACCCAATAGACAATCTCAGCACTAGTTGTACTGTCACTCAATGCTTATATACCCAAGACCATTTCAATTTCACTGTGTCTCTTGCTGTGTATGCTGCCAGTTGGAGTAGATGACCCTTCCTTTTTCCTTCCTCTTGAAAGCCATCATAATACTCCTGTTTCGAACAAATCCTTTGATTTGGTGTTTAAAAGTCCAGTCTGGTCCGGTTTTTTTTGCCTTATTTGGAAGGCAACCGGTCCACAACTGGTTCCATGGGTCGTGGGAACCACTGCAACTGCAACCAGATTGAAAAAAACCGATCCAAAATGGTCCAACACAAAGTTGCAACCATTTGCAACCAGTGTTGTGTGCGACTGATCTTTTTCCATGTGATCCCGTGGGAATAATGCTTCAGCATATACAGCCGAGTTTTATTACATACTCTTAGCTACAATATTGCCACCAGGACCGTGGGACTCCGATCACAGTCCCGAGATATGATTATTTCTGGCCAACATGTCATTTTTGGGTACACCAACTTAGCATCACTCATAGAAAGTTAAGTAAAGTAGTTAAAAATCCGAAAATATTTGTGGAGGTACCCCTGAATGGGTACTCCGTGGCCCCAGGCAACTGATTGCCAAAAAACAGGTTGCAACTTGCCGAAAAACCGGTTGCAACTGGTCCAGGAACCAGTTTTCTGACTTCCAGCCAACCAGGCAGCTGACAACTGGTCTAATCAGAAATGGAGGCAACTGGCAACTGCAGTCCAGTTGCAATCAGTTGTGGTCCAGTCCAGTTGCCAGTTGCCAACTGCTTTCGCAACTGGACTTTAAAACACTACTTTGATTATCTTGATTATCTTGGTACATACTTCATTGGCATTAGGAGCAGCAGCAGCAGCTGATAACACATCAGGTCCCCAGCCATGGCATAACTTGACATGCATATGCATGTTGCCTGTGGACCAGGCATCTTGCATATCAAGGAACTGACAGACCATTGCCTTAAAGCCACACATGCTGCACTTGAATTCTTCTGCGGACTGGTCATTGACAATGAAAATCAATGGTTTCCCTTCAAAGAAGGCATAGACAGGTGAGCTCCACTGGTCCTTTGTGTTTGCAGATTCTATGAATCACATTCAGCTAATTTTAACCAATGTTCAAGGACAGCATACCTTCATCATCAGGACCCATTGTTGATGCTGACACCTCGGTAGAGTTATCACCAATGCCTCCAAATGTGGGGCCAAATGCACTTTTGTTGATGCAACTTCTGGAGGACCAGTGTTCTTTCACTTGGTTGCTGTCTCATCTCATCCATTGTCCTTTCGCCTTGCTACCTTTCCATGCTGTGAATTTTCACAACTGTTTTTGGTCTTTCATTACAAGTACCAAAGCTATACACTTCATTCTCTGTATCATAGCTTACTGTATGTACATCTGAGTTGTGCATGCAATCTTTTAGTAGACCCTAGAGATGGGTACAGGTAAGGTACCAAGTCATGTAAAGACTGCCCTGACCCATACCTGACCATTACCCATACCTGAGACCTGGGCAGGTTACCCAGACCTGTGATCTTGCCTAGCCACAAACAAAGATTGGGAAATCAGGGCACTGGACACCAAGACTGCTTTTCTCCTTGGAGAGCTTGACAAGAAGATTTACATGGATCAACCTGAACGTTTTATTCAAAAGGGCCAGGAGAAGAAAGCTTGTTGCCTCCACTGGGCTATCTATGGCCTCAACCAAGCTGTCTTATAGTGGAACAAGGCACTACATGAAAGCCTTACAGATCAAGGTTATAAACATATTTACTCTGATCCAGGCATATATATCAAGCAGATCAAGAATGACATTTTCATTCCTGTTATCTAAGCTTAACTCACTGACACCAACAATAGCACAATTCTCCAGCTGTGCAGCCATCAGACTGTGATTGATAAGTTAAACACTGGTTGCTGTGGAAACTCATGGACTCACTCATGAGTCACAAAAGAAGGAACCTTACCCACCTACACACCCACTTTGTCAACCACAGCAAATGCAACTGGTAAGTAAATGAAAGTACCATTTGAATCACACTCACAATCTCATTGCTCACTACTGGTGTGCGCAGCCACATAGGTGAGCGAGGTAGTCACTTTGTCAGAGGGCAATCATGATGAAGCCACTGGCATGGATTTAGGTATGTACATTAAAAGTACTGATTTTTTTCAACTGCTGACACATTCCCACTACAAATGAACCCCACACACCCCTAAGAACATGCCTGCTAACACCCCAAACATCATGGTCACATCAAACAACCACACAGATGGCTCACTTGGCTCAAAAACAATGTGGTGCAATAATGTGAACACACAACAGGTACATGAATCAAAAATATCATCATTTTTCCATTTATTGACACATCCTGTCATTACAAACAAATCGAATGGACTTGAAAACATGCGTACCACAGTTACACCAAACAACCACACAAATGGCTTGCTCAGCTCAAAAATGATGGAGTGTAACAATGTGGATATACAACAAGTACATGAATCAACAATATTGATCTTTTTCATCCATTGACACATCCCAACACCACAAACAAATCTAATGAACTTGAAAACATGCATGCTGACATACTGTGCTCAACAAAACAACCTAGTTGACTGAAAATAATGACTTGGACACCCCATGAACACCACCACACATGGAACAATGCACAAATTCCACCAATGCCATGTAATGAATCACACATGTTGGTCAAAATCACCCACACTTGATGCAACAACTCACTCAGTAAATGAACCTATCTGTTATTAACTCCTGCATTAAATGTACTTCAAGCACCTGGAGTGAAGAAGTGTGTGGCTGTCCACATGCTCGACTCTGATAATGCCATCTCAGATGAAGAACAAGACACTGCTCACCCTGTCCTCTCAACAAAAAAAGGTATGTTACCATTTTAAAGGATTTTTGCTTAGGTTTATGTGTGCCAATTATAGCAAAGCATGTTCATCATGCACTTGATCTTTCATCTCATGCAACAAGCCCTCCAACATCACACAGCCCATCTGGTATATGAATTTCAATATCCAACAGTGACCATTTTCACATCTTGAATCTAGTCTATGTAGTACCTGATGAAGATGATCAAGCAGACTCTATGGACATGTGTCAGAGAATAAAGGAGACAAAGACATGTTATGATGCTAAAGAATACCATCAGTCTTATCCTACTCAACTTAGGTTACTCCTCAGGTGAGGAGAAGGATATTAAAGTCAAGAAGTGCTCTGAGGACAAGACTTGAGATGTGGCTGCATTTTTTGGTGCTATCTAGTCATCAGCAAGTGGTGGGAAGGTTTGATGGGTCCATGATTGTGAGAGATGCCTGTTCATCATTCCAAGTTAGAATTCTTTGATTTGTTTTGATCTTCAATATACATAGAAAACAGGGGAATCTGCTAAACTGGTTGCTGATTCCACAACCTGTCATCATCACCTTGTATACAAGCATAAGGTTAGTTTTATTATCTGTTTGACAAATGAGTTTTCTAAAGGCTTGAAATTACTCACAAGGTGAGTTTTAATTATCTATGAGTTCTCTATTGACAAACTCTAGTAGATTGGTCATGTCACTTGTGACAATGCAGCAAACAATGAGACACCATGCTAGTAGAATTTGCTAGAAGACTTTGCAATCATACTGGTAAGCCATGGTTGAAAGCAAAGTGTCAAATTAGGTATGTAGTTAATTTAAATTGCACTATTCATACTCACTTCTTGAGTTGAAGATGCTTGGCTCATGTCATTCATTTGACTACCAGAGCTTTGATTTCTACCTATAGCAAAGCTTCTTTCTATAATCCTCAGGAGGGAGATTTTGAGTTGTCAGCTGAGAATTGGCATAGAGATGAGATTGGTTTGGTTAGAGCCATTGCAGTCAAAGTATCTTTTATTTGTTTGATCCATTATTAATTTAACTTTTGAATAGGCATGCTCTTCAGCTCAGAGAAAGTAGCTCTTTAAGGATATTTAACTTTCCCCTGAGCATTGTGCACCATCAGAAGTCACTAATCTTCTTCTTGATATGCCTATTCATTGGTTGGTCCTCTACCTATCTGATGATTGATAAAGCTGAAAAGAAAAAGAAAGTAAGTTTATATTATCATAATTTTCAATGAAAATTACTGATATTTCAGTTTGTGGACATTTTTCTCTATGAGCTGGGTCTAAAGGCTGATACATTGGCCAAAAGAAAAAGGATTGACCAGCTCAAGCTCAAAGAGAAAGAATGGGAGAGACTGGAACTGTTTGGCAAGCTTTTGACAGTGAGTATATGAAATATATATACTATCATCACTAATTTTCTTGAAGCATGCAGACAATGCTCAACAAAGCTTCTCCTCAGATGGTCTTGCTACTCTGCAATTTGCTCTTCTAGCACTTGAGGCCTTGCATAAGGCCTGGGCATCTTGTTCTGAATCCATTAAATATCTTAGCTTTCAAGATGGCCTTCTTGCTGCTTTGGCCAAGATTCAGGAGTATTATGAGCATACTGCTGATTCAGATGTTTATATCATCGCCATATGTAAGTCCTTTTTAAATTTAAAATTGTTTAATTTAAATTCTGTTAATACTTGATCCTACTTTAAAGAATGGATACTTCAAGAAATACCGGGGAAAAGAACTTCATAAGAAGGTTTTCAAAATGCTGAGAAATTGGTAAGCTTGCTTTTATAGATAATATAAGTTCTAATATAATTTTAGTTTGCAGAGTGCTTTAAATAAACTCTATGAAAAAAAAAATCCTAGTATTGTCAAGCAGAAGGAAGGAAAGCTTGCAAAGCTACTTAGAGAGCTCTCTAGTGATGAAGAAAACTCAGCTGAGCAGAGGGTTGACAATGATCCCCAGTTTCCTTGGATGAAAGGGTTTAATCTCTATCTTCACTCTATTTATACCCTTCCTGAGGGAATGTCTATGATCAGATCATCACAATTGCTTGAAAGGTGATATTGTAGAAGCCATTCAAGTATTGTGCATGATGTACAATCATGAACTTATCTTTCACCCACCAGGATCATCTTCTGCTTTGGAACTGGCATTAGAGAAGGAGGAAAATGAGAATCTGGATGAACAGAGACCAGAGAAAGTAAAAGAAAAGGAAAAAGAAAAGAAGAAAGATTTGACTTGGATTTTGAACCTTTAAGATGACTTAGATTCAGAGGCATAATTTTTTTGTTCCATAATAAATGATCAAAGTTATCATTTTTTGCTATGTTCTATATAAGCCCTGGCTTAGGCCCAAGCCTATGTAGTGGGCCTGGGCCTAGATTTAATTAGGTCCAGGCCCAGTCAAGCCAGGCCCAAGCCAGGGCTTTCAGGCCAGGCCAGGCCCTTAACATCACTACTCTCCAGGAAGTGACAATCACAGTCTTCTTGATCTTTCAGGTTGCAAGAAGCAATCACTACAAGCATGACAGGCCTACATCCAACTTTATTACAAATCTAAGCACAAGGCTAAGGTCAATGCTGACTACATTGGCATGTTGCCTATCAATGAAGAATCACAAATGTTATTCCAATTTGCAAACATCAAGATTATGGAGTATTTCAAGTCTGCCTCTCTTGAAGAGATCAAGGAGGCTGAGACCTTCAGGAAAAGGAGAATTGATGATGATTTGTTTGTCAAGGAGCTTTGTTATGACACTACCTGAGTTCACAATTCATGACTCCCTTCACACCATCACACCATCATGCCATCACCCCTTCACACCCATCATCATGTCACCATGACACATTTTCACAATGTCACATCATCACACTCTCACTCTTATCATGCTTCTATTTAATCTCCATGTCTTCTGTTCATGTCACAGCCTTGCCTCATGGCAACCTCATGCATTTCATCTCTGCCCCTTATGGAATTAGTACATATTTAATCACTGTCACTATGGACAGACTATACACAGCTGTGCTTACCATTTCATCAGACACCAATAGTGTATTATTCTCATATCAGGTCATTGTAATAATATTTCAGATCAGGACTGGTAGATAAACATGTACATATGGTCTCTCATGTATATAAGACCAGGGGCTAGGCTGGATGATCTTCAGTTTAGTTTACTTGGAGTTTTCCCCATTACCAACATGTCTAGTGGCTTGCTCATTGTCACCAGTGGTAACCTCTGAGTGGCTCTTATTCATGCTAGTGCATCTTTATGCACTTCTTCATGCTCTTGTGGTACAGACCTGATCCTGAGTTGGTTTTGGATCATTTCAGGCTTTCTGAGAAAGACCATGAAGAGAAACTTCATACTCAGCAGGAGTAAATTAACTGCTCTGGTGGTCATCATGAATTATACTGACCTAAATACTTGCAGAGCTCAGGATGTCCTCATGAAGACCTTGGAGACAGCAGCAACTCAGATTGAACTTTAAACTGGGTGCATTGTTTTGATGACAGTTGGATCATGCAGTGAATGTAAGTTTTCACCTTAGATTAATTCATGAACAAACTAAGCTAAATTAACTTGCATAGAACTGGCTATGAGAATAAGACCTTCAATGGCCAGGGTTTGATGACTACAACAACACAACTGAGACCCTTGTAGCTTTCAATGCTCATGTACTCAAGATGTTTCATAAGTTAGCCTTTGTTTTTAGTGATTTATCCCCAACTGATGAGTTGGGTTAGCTCCCAGTGTCTGCAAAAACTATGCACTTTGTTCTACTGGCATCAATAACAGTCAGCAAGCAACCCCCTCTGTGAGGTCTTCTCTGGGTTATTTGGAAAATGCAACTAGTACTCTCTCTATCAGCACAATGTCTTGTGACATGACAACTTTTCCCAGTCATGCCACCATTATCATTACACATGTGCCCATTGCTTCCACTGTATGGCTTTTAATGACAGGACAACATCTCTTGAACTCACTATCTCTACACTCAGTGGCAAGACAATATCTTCAAGTTGTATGTCTCCTTCAGCAACATCCAACAGGGTGTGCTGGTTGAATGTTGGTTGTGGGTGAATATATGTTGGCATTGGACCAAGAACACTATCTTGACACATGCATTTAATGGTGATTCAAAATTGAGTAACTGCTCAAATTCCTGAGTGATTTCATAAGTTGCTTATTACTATTCTTTTTTCAATGACTTACAAATTTCTTTAGGACCATTTGAAGTTGGGAACCCAGCATTATTCAGCTGAAGTGAGTGCTTGGATAAAGTATGGTTGCCCCCATGATGCTTTGAAATCACAGCTTATCAAAAGCTTGAGCACCTTCAAAATGGCTTTCTGCCACTGGTGAAGATTACTGCAGCCTGAGTAATGCAATCTTTATCTTGGCCCTTGTCCTGCACTTCTGTGAATCCTCTGACTGGGTAGATAGCTGTTGCTTATGGTTAGTGTTTTAAAGTCCAGTTAGGTTCAGGTTTTTAATTAATTAATTTCAAAAAACTGGACCAAAACCATAAAAAACTGGTCTTAAATAGCTTTTTATTAATTTTAACTGATGAAAAATCAATCTCTTTGGATGTTGCTTGTAATCACTTGATGGGAGACAAATGGAAAGATAGAGTAGGTACATTGATGAGAGGTGAGAAATATAAATCACTCAATGTACTACTCACTTGGGGGAGATACAGAATGGGCGAAAGTATAGAGTGCTTCCTGATCCCAGGCGAGAACAAGTCCTAAGGGTGGATGGTGAACTGCTGACCCCTAATGCCAGGAGTGGACGACAATGTGAGTAGTGAGTGCAATTCACCTGAAAATCAGAAGAAGGACAAGACTCACAAGGTTGTATTATTTGTGGATGGAGGTAATAGTGTAGCGAAGAAATGCTTTATGAATGACAGGCTTGGCTTGAATGTGCATGTCTTTTCAAGTACACAAGAAAGGGGTCGCTTACCCAGTGCCCTTTGACTTTAACAACCTCAAATGGAACATTGTAGAGTAGATATTTAAGGGTCGAGCCAATATGGATGCCATGACCTTTGAGAGGTACAAGACTGGCCTTTCTAGCTGTGTTGTCCAGAGTCTTGAGGAATTTGGACTTGGTGAGGGGCTGGAGCTTGTTCTTGAAGTGATAGGAGAAAAGATGGTCTCTGGGTATTGGATTGTTGACCCAGAAGTGGTTGGTGATTGCTTCAAGTGGGTCTGTTGAGCCATCTTGCTTAGCCCAGCTAATATCCTCACCCTGTGGGGAAGATTTTGTTATGGTCGCCTGGTCGCCTAGTACCATCTTCACATTACTCAAACTTAGTTGTTTCCTCAGGACTGATCTTATCTTATCTTTTATCTCTTTCCTTATCTTATGATTATATCCAATCACAGACACGTGCTATTCTTTCCTTCGCACGATCATCATTCACCTATGCATACTATGTCCCTATAGCATAGCCTTAACTCCATTTCCTCCCTTGCCACCATGACTTCATCTTCTGCTGACTAGGATCACACTGCTGGCACGGTGTGCCCACTGTGCAGAGCTCTGTCACTATTACTGCAGAGCTCTGTCACTATCACTGCAGAGTATGGTATGCAATCACTTCATTTCCATTGCTGCACACTGGGCTATGCACAATGCTTCTTTTCATCTCCGCTGCTGTGCACTTGTTGTGCAGAGTGCCACATATTCATATCACCTTGGCATGCTTCGCTGATTAGGGCTATGTCGCTACTCACTGCTGTGCAAGGTTATGTTTACTCATTTACCTTTCTCTCGGGATCCAATAGCAGTACTCCCTCACATCATACGATACTGGCTATTATTCCTGATTTGTATGTAGTGCTATAACATGTACATACAGGTCTTTTTGTATATTAGACCCTTTGAGCTAGACTGGCACTCCAGTTTAGTTCACTTGGAGTTTACCTCTTAATTGCTTCTGAACTCACTGTTCAACTTCTCTCCAGTAAGGTTCTTGTGTGTAGACTTGATTCCCTTAGCGGTTTTGAGTCGTTTCACTTGAACTAAACTCCTTTTCTTTATCACCTCTACACCCTCTTGCTTGCAAGAACCTTGACTGTGTTTCACCCACCCATTCGCAAACAAGTCACCGACGTCTGCAACCTGACTGCCAGTGTGTTCCCAGTATGCTTCACTACGACTAGGTCTTACTCCGCCCTTCTACCTATGTACACTTAGTGAACCCCCACATCTCTTTCTCCCTTCATTCTACCTTACATTGTGATGGTTACGAGGTAGCCTCTCCAGATCACTTATATGTACCAGCCGTGATTATCCCTCCTGGCAGTATTGGTATTCCACTTGCACGAGTAGTAGAAGAAGAGCTGGTAGCTGCATCCTCAGAGCAACGGGAGCAGGACCCAGACAAAGATCTTCAGTTACTGTGACCCACAATAGCCACCTCTTCTCCTTTCACCGACAGATTGCCCGTATCTGGTCAGGTCTCATTGGAGTTGTTGGACCCCTCGAACACTGTCTATACCAGACAACTACAAGCCGTATCAGACGCTATACGCTGAATCTTCATGGCCCCAGTAGCCGTTGCCGCCCCAGAGTTCTTAGACACTGGTCTAGAACTCATCCCATTAGACTTCGACCCCAGTCGAACCCATCAGACGTTAATCCCCTGCTTACCTCCTATCGCCGGAATCCCCTCTAACTCCGCTTTCAGAGTCACCTTCATCCTCAGAGAGGGATATCTTTGACCCGTCCCTCAATGCCAAATCTTCTGACTCACTACCTATGAGTGTAGAGCCACTTATCCCTATGATACCTAATACTCCCCTTCCTTCTTCCCCTGTTATTTCACCAAGACGTTGCTTTCACCCCTACTGTACCATAGGTAGATTGATACCAGGACATCCTATTCTAGACGAGGACCGTTATTGGGTAGTATTACGACCCTGAAACCTCTTATGCTGTCCTTCTTATCTTTTGTAATCATATCTCACAATGTCTTTACCCGATTCGCTTCTTCAGGCTTTGTCAGCAGCAGGGGCCAGCTCTCGTGGAGAGTTGCATGATCTAGGACAGGAACTTCGTCTGTTCCTAGAAAGCCAAGCAGTCACTCTAGAAGCTGCCCAACAGGAGAGCAGCAATCTTAAATGAGACTTGGTGCAAGCTGAGGCTCAGATTCGTGCTATCCCTCCTGGTCACATGCCCACCTCTGCAAACATTGCCAACACCATCGCTGCCACTGCACACGCACACCCTGGTGCACCAAAACTTTCCAAACTCATTGCCGATCCCAGTGACTATGACAGTGCCAAGGGAAAGAAGTTCGAAGAATGGTGGACACGAGTCCTAGTATGGTTAGATGAAAATCAAACTGTCCTGATTGGCGATCATGCCATCAAAGCAGTTCTTAGCCAAATGAAAACGGGAGATGCCAGAGACTTCTCGTGTGCCATCTCGAAACAAATCTTGGCAGGAACCAAAACCTTTACTTGGGCAGAAGTTGCTGCCCTCATCGTCACGCAATTCCACTCTTCCAATGAGCAGGAATACCACTGCAAGCAAATCTTCGCTTTGCGCCAAGGTTCCATGAGAATGGAGACCTTCCTTACCAAATTCAAAACGCATTGTGTGCTAGACAGTTGGGACAATGCCCAGTACATTGAGCTTCTCGAAAAGAACACCGATCCCACCCACATAAACCATATTATTCTCATAGACGGAAGATAGCTTGTCTACAACGACTTTGTTGCAGAGTTGTGAATGCTCGGAGCACTAAGCAACTGCTGACATACATCAAGACTGGGGCAGCACCACGCGTTGCTGCACGGGACCCGAACGCAATGGACGTAGACACTCTCCTGACAGAGCAGGACGATAAGAACGTCAATGCTGTTCAAAAGCCCAAGAAGTATTGGAACTGTCTTGGCAACCATGCTTTGAAAGACTGCAAGGTGCTGTCTACCAAATGTGCCAACTGTGGCTTCCATTGAGGCGGTCACACCAAGTTCTGTAAAAAGAACAAAGGCAAATGACCTGAAAGGAAGGTCAAAGCCGCAACCAAGGGAATGGAAACCCCAAATGAAGAACCTACACCACATTCCTCTTCCATCAAAGCCTTAGAAGGAATGAACTTTGAAGAAATGCATGCTTGGTGGAAGAATTATGAGAACATCTTGAAGAAGTCGAAAAAATGATTCCCCTTTCACACGATACCAGGTGTGTGAAAGGTTCCAGATATGCTTGGCTTCCTATCGAAGAATGTGATGATGAAACCCCTTGTGTTAGTACCACTGTAACCACGTTGGAGGAGTCCCTTCATGGGCTGGGCCCGGACGTCAAACAGGTGCTTAATTCCTCTTTTGTATCCACTCTCCCCTCTATCCCCTCTATCCCAGAGGACGCCTATGTCTGCTCAATCAACCCAGAATGAGAAATCTTTCTTCCAATCCAGATCTGTTCTTCAAAAGGAAAAACCTTCACCTCTCTCACCACTCTTCTTGACTCCGGAGCCAATGCCATCTTCATTGATCGGCAATGGGCTATGTCAAAGAAGATTCCCCTTACCAAGCTTAGACACACTGTCCCTGTCTACAATGTGGATGGTTCCAAAAACTCTGCTGGTTCCATTACCCACTCCGCCGAACTCATTCTAGAGTTCCAGGGACACTGTGAGCGCGTAAATGCCGAAGTAACCGATCTTGGCAAGAATGCCTTCATTCTTGGTTTCTCTTGGCTCAAACATCATAACCCCGATATCAACTGATCTGGATCATCAGGAAAGAGATGCCACTTACACAGCATATCATGCGATCCATGCTGTAGAAGCAACGCCTTCTCCAAAGAAGGAACAGACTGTTGAAGAAATGGTCCTGAAGGAATACCACAAATTCCTCAAAGTCTTCTTGAAAGGCGAATCAGAACGGATGCCCATATGTAAACCCTGGGATCATGCCATTGAGCTGAAAGACACCTTCAAACCCAAAAAGGGACGTCTCATTCCTCTTTCTGACAACGAAGAAGAAGAAGTCTCGAGCTTCATTGACGAACAACTCCACAAGGGGTATATTGTTCTCTCTAAATCTGAACAGATGTCACCCATCTTCTTTGTGCCGAAGAAGGATGGACAAAAGCGGATGGTGCAAGATTATCACTACCTAAATGAGCACACCGTAAAGAACAACTATCCCCTTCCCTTGATTAGTCAACTTGTCAATAAACTCAAGGGTGCAAAACTCTTCACCAAGATGGATCTTCGGTGGGGGTACAACAACATCCACATCAAAGAAGGCGATGAATGGAAGACCACCTTTGTTTGCTTTCAAGGCACCTTCAAACCCAAAGTCATGTTCTTCAGTCTGTAACTCCCCTGCCATATTTCAAGCCATGATGAATGAGATCTTCGCCGATATGGGTGATGTGGTAGTGGTGTATATTGATGACCTCATGATCTTTACCAAAACAGACGACCAAGCCGAACACGATCAGATTGTCATGGAAGTCCTACATTGCCTCGAAGAGAACGACTTGTTCATCAAACCAGAAAAATGCTCCTTCCGCGTTACAGAAGTTGAATTCCTAGGGATAATAGTAGGAAAGGACGGAATCCACATGGACAACGAAAAGATCAGGGCTATCCTTGATTGGCCAGTCCCCAAAATGGTAAAGGGCATAAGAAGCTTTCTCAGAT
>JBBPJZ010000566.1:0-17339 GCA_038089015.1 Chalciporus aff. trinitensis | reverse complement strand
ACTACGCCAGATCACGTGATTAGCAATGTACAAGCGATAAGATGAAGTGTAGTGTCTTTCCTTCCATTTCCAGGTGTTCAGTGTTAGGATCTTGTTGGTATAATATTGTACCAACTAAATTTGTATCCTACCATAGAAGTCACAACTCTTTCCGGGCCCTGGACCTACAAGAAGATCTTTCCAAAATACGCCTTTACCCCCTGAGCGCCGCGCACGACGGCGCCAACAACGCCATCAGGCCTAACCACCGCCACTTTCGTCTCTCCATTCTCAACCAAATATGCCCGGTAAGCGTGCCCAGCCACGTCGACAACAACCTCGGCTCCGAACGTGCACTCTGTCGCAGTCGCCCCCTGAGGAAGCACGACAAGAGACCGAATAATATCTCCGGGGTACAACGATAACACGTTGATGATATGTGGTGCCAATGCAACATCCAGACAGAACACGAGCACGGTGTGATGAGTGGCCTTGAACACGTCAAACAACCTCGTCTCTGCGCCTACCTTAGCTAGCACAGCCAGTCCAGGCGCATCTGGTGCCCGATCCCCTGCGACGAGGACGGTCTCATTCAAGACCCCATACGCATTCACAGGTTCAGCCTTTGAAATTTCATCGATCACGATGGAACTTGTGCGATAGTTGACACCAAGCATGTTCAGCTTCTTCTCGCGTCGCATGGCATGCTCTAAGCCACCCGGTTGGGTAGCCTTGACAAGAATTCTTGTCGTGATGCCAAGCATTTCTGCAATAACTGGAAGACGTTCGGCACCATATGAGTCGAGGAGTGTGGGTGAGGAAAGGCGCTTGTAGACCAAGGAAAGCTTCCATGCAAGATTGAGCTAGAGACAAGGCTTACCCAAATTCCGGATGCACGCTGTCCGATACGGTGATGAGGCTCCTTGTCAACGATCCGAACGGGGATACCGTTCCGAAGTAGTGTTAGCGCGACGGCCAGTCCAGAAGGACCAGCCCCAACCTGATATTATCGTCGGTCTCAACCGTACAAATAGCACAATCAAGGCTGGGAGAGAGGCTTACCACAAGCACAGGAGCTGACGAAGTCGTAAAGAAACCCTGCATCATTCGAACAAATCGAAGTTGATCTCTGTATATCTAGCCTGTCACTGTATGAGCTTCAACCAAACAACTCTACGATACGACTTACGATTGTGGATAGCAAGCAGCAAGGCTTTGGTCAGACTGCGTGCGAGGCGTGTTGAAGTTGACTCATCGAGAGGACTAATGGAGCTTAGCAGCAAGTTAATATCCTCTGCTTACTATCAGCATGGCAATGGACCACCGTGACCAGCCGTGCAACTTCCGCAAAGCGCTGGACGACTGGGTTCCTTCCGAGTCCAGTTTCTACTGAGTTTTCAGGCAATCACTCGGCCGCGCGCTAACTAGGAGTGGCCGAGGCTGTGAGACGAAGTAATAACGTGCTAGAGTCGACGAGTTTTTGCTCCTTGGGACGCGCGGAGTCAGTGAGACGCATGAGTCTTTTTACTACTCAAGTTTCCACCTACTCACCCTCAGTGTGCGTTTTGCAGCGTTCAGACCTAAGATCTGCGTGATTTCGCCTGCAAGCTTCCACTGGGCGAGTTGATTACCTCTGGCCATCTGACCTACTACTAGTATGGCTCGGAGGCTCCGCGTCGGCTGTTTCCCACTGTTCAAGTTTCTTGCCATCTTCGAGTCCCCACGGCGTACCACCCTGGAGTCAAGGCCAATTCAAACCGTGTTGAACAGTTCGCACTTGCTCCCGTCCACCGCACACCCGATATTGGCGATTCAAGGACGAACATGAAGCTCGATTTGTAACTTGTAACTGCCCAGTGTAGCCTACAATATGTAGATCGACAAACCTGTCCAACCGCCTAATTAGAAGTTTGCTGCACAGGCCGATGAATACTAAACAGGGAGGGGCGAATGGTTGAATGTCAAAGTTGTGATTTGGAAGAGCTGGTGAATATGACTACTACTATCAGGGTGCTATACTCTATACACGAGTAATTCCCTAAGGATGGAATCACAATGAGCAGTATAACAGACTCCGAACTCCCATACTTCTTACATGAAGATTTTCCCGAAATACGCTTTCATGCCCTGAACACCACGCACGATGGCACCAACAACACCATCAGGTCTAACCACCACCACTTTCGTCTCTCCATTCTCAACCAAATACGCTCGGTAAGCATGCCCAGCCATGTCGACGACAACCTTGGCTCCGAACGTGCACTCTGTCGTAGTCGCTGCCTGAGGAAGCACGACAAGAGACCGAATAACATCCCGAGGGTATGACGATAACGCGTCGATGATATTACATGCTAAGGCCACATCCGGGCCGAACACGAGCACGGTGTGATGGGTGGCCTTGAACGCGTCGAACAACCTCGTCTCTGTACCTGCCTTGGCTAGCACGGCTAGTCCGGGCGCATCAGGGGCCCGATCCCCTGCGACAAGGACGGTCTCGTCCAAGGCCCCATACGCATTTACAGGTTCGGCCTTTGTGATTTCTTCAATCACAATGGGGCTCGACCGATAGTTGACGCCGAGCATGTTTAGCTTCTTTTCCCTGCGTTGCATGGCATGCGCTACCTCATCAGACGTTTGAAGCCTGTTAAAGATTCCCGTGGTGATGTCGAGCATTTCAGCAATGACTGGGAGACGTTCGGCACCATAGGAGTCAAGGAGGGTGGGCGAAGAGAGACCCTTGTGAACCAAGGAAAGCTTCCACGCCAGGTTGAGCTGTGGAAAGAAGCATTTGGTCATTGGACATACTGGAGCAGTACCAGCGCCTTACAGCATCTTGGACACATGTGTTTAGACCTTGGCCTCCGGCCGGACTGTGAACGCTGAAGCGAGGGTCAAAAACTATCTATAACGAAAAGAAAACGCGCGTACTGTGCTGCATCTGGAATACGGCGTTAGTGGGCGAACAGGAACTATGTATGACAACATAGTGTCTCACCTCCAACAACGAAACATCGGCCATGTCCGAACTTGTTTACCATTCTGATATTAGGACTGACCAAGGATCTAAGATTCGTGACTGTATCCACAAGACGTGACTTACCGGTATGTTGAAAGGAATACGACCTTTCTAACGTTAACTTCACACCCGATCATCTCTGAGATGCACTTGAACAGGAGTTTCTCATCAGCGACCAATTGATGTGGGTCATGGTCTTTCGTGGCAAAGATGAGCTGGAAACCGTCAGGAGCAATTTCATCCGTAGGGCGAAGAGACAAGCTGCTGTGCATCAGCAACATCAAGACCACAGAAAAAGGCCTCTCACATGTTCTTGGCCCTGTTACCAAAGAAGTGCATGTGCTAAAAGGACGTTTGAGCTATGACTCGAGGATTGATCGGCGGTGAGTGCGTTACGCATACCTCTCTGTCAACGCCGTCTATCTCTAGGCATATGTCACCAACAACCGCGTTTAAATCGTCTCTAGTTTCACCAAGGAACGTCAATCCGAGGTGCTTGCGACAAACACCTACATGAAATTAACCCTGATAGCAGGATGTTTATGGTCCGCGAACAACATACCTTTACCACCATCTGCCCCGATGAGATAGGAGGCTTCGAACGTCTCGGAGACTTCTTTGCCATCTAAATTCTTGACTAATTTAACAAGCACGCGTTCGTCGCTTTGTTCGAACGATTGAAGCTCTGTGTTTAACTCGACGGTGCATCCACACTTTTCAAGATGATCGCGTAGGACTGCCTGGAGAACAGGCTGACCGAAAAACCTTGGGTTGTTCTAAACGCAAAAAAACCTGTTTGAACAGACTGAGCACTCTGGCAGAGGGATAACTCACATAAGGGATGGATGGCGTTGGCTCGTTGTATTGGACCATCTCAAATTCCCTCGTGAGCTCAAGTGTTCCTTCCTTATATTCTCGCATGACCAAGACGGGAGTACTCCGTTCATAGACCTCCGGCACATCTAAAAAGTGGAAAGCTTCGAAAGTGCGAGGCTATAATACCATTGCGTGAGGTTCCGAGGTCGATGAAATCGACCCGAACTCACCCAAATTCCTGTCGCCCGCTGCCCGATACGATGGTGGGGTTCTTTGTCTATGATTCGTACAGGAATCCCATTTCGCAAAAGCGCAAGTGCAGTGGCAAGGCCAGAAGGACCAGCGCCAACCTGATATCACCGTGAGCCTCAGCTGAACAGGTTGGGGAGGGAAGAGGGACTTACGATGAGTACAGGCGCAGATGAAGCAGCCATGATAGAGTGATTGTTGTGCAGTTCGAGTCGACTGACACTGTCATGACGCGTCGGTCACCTTTTATATGGACTTGAATCGACTACCTATAGCGGTCACAGCAAAGAGGTGACTTGCGATTGTGGACGGCACGCGGCAGGTTGGTTTAGTAAATCCCCTATCAGAGTGGTGCATTGCAGATACCCTTAGCTTGAGTCATACTTATGGACATCAGAGGTCCAATATTTGAAGATTGAATTCATGCGACGGCAACGACTGGGAACCCGGCGTGACCGCGAAACTCCAGGTCGGAAAGCGTACGCAAGCATGCGGCCCAGTTCCTTTTTTACTCGTGCCGACAGTACAGGTAGCCATTGGCCGTAGCAACGTGCTGATGAGTTCTAGTAACCATCAGCCGATTCCCCTCCTTGAAGCTAGACAGAGTAAGGTCACTACCCAGTGTGCAATGGCAGTGGTAATGTTGCTAAGCAAGATATTTTCGCGGAGTCGGCAAGGAGTCGGGGCCTTGCAGTGGCCGAGCGGATGTTGCGGCGGTTGAGTCAGGTGGCGGTGTAAAATTGACTGCAGTGCTCGCTGGCATGATCACCACTCACTCAACGTTGTAGGAAACGCAACGTACTCAATCGCGGTGTACTAGGGGCCACTCGCAAAGTTCGACGTTTTGGGCCACGGTACTTGTCATCGAAAGTTCTGTACATGATACTTGCGCAGCGGTCGTTACCTCGTTGCAACAAGTCCTTTCTAATGTCATAGTTGGGCAACATGACTTATAAGAACACCACATAGACACGAGGATTTCTGTGGGATTCAACCAATAGCGGCCATCGAAGGGCACCAACGCAATCTGATCAGTAACATAGCATTTCTCGGCAGCTGAACGGTTTTTTTTACCTAGCCCATCCCTGTTTCTAAGGCGTTCAAGGAGGCGTGGTTGTCTATGCAAAACATTCGATGGCGTCGTATACCCTAGCGGTTCAGGTGATTTCGGATCAGTCTATTTCGTCTTGTGGTTCTGATGATAATAATAGGTATTGGTGGTTGTCTCACTGCACGATCCAATCTTGCAAGCTCATGCCTGACGTCTTTTCTTACGCCGTCTCCGGAGGAACGTCCTCAATTCTCGGGCTATTGACCCCTGGTGGTCACACCATGCTCATATTCGCGACTACCTTAGACCAAAGTGTTGGTCACGCATACGAAAAAGTTGCCCGCATGTTGGGGATGTCATGGGAAACAAGCGGACCCGCTGCCGCCCTCGATGAATTCTGTCGCAGAGAAATTGGCAATCCTAATGTCTCAGAAATACCACCGTGAGCGGATGACCACAGGGTCGGTCAGAAGTACTTTCAGAACGTTCGTATACACTTTGAAGCCTCGAAGGTTGTGAATTGATCTTCGCATTCGTAACTTACTATCATGCTAGACAAGATTTGTTTGTAATGAATTTGAAGCCCGGATAGTCCGATCTGAGCTGTCTTTTATCTCTTCAGCCATACCACTTACTGTTAACCACTCGTCCTAGCCGAAGGCCGTGCTGTACCTTGCCGCATCCGAGAGAGACATGACAATGAGAAACATCAGGCCTCGGGGTTAATCATGCAGGTTGTGTAACCGAACAATAATCAGTACTCGAAAACAAAGATTCTGACTATCGCTTCAGCTGGTCAGACAAGAACCCTGAGGGTCACCCCTGCGTTTCAACTTTCACCATCCATTTTTTTACTTCCTCTCGGACTGACTACGCTATTGTCGTGTTCGCCCGTTCGACGAGATGGCCGATGAAAGGTTACAAAAGACGTTCAAATTCATGTCTGCGCAGAAGCAAGACTGGCGGGATGTTGTCATTCCTCGAGGAACTCGAACGCGTTCAATCACATACAAGGTCCATGCCCTCCTCCAACAGGACTACGTCTGGAGGCTATGCGAGCTTGTCATCCCCAATGACATTAAGCACTACATCCACTCTGACATGTTCAAAATTTCATGTCTTTATGCTAATCTCTTCTCTCCCTACGGCGGGGTGAGTTGATGTGCATTCTCTACATCTACGAGCATGGGGATATATTGACTGGGTGTCTGTCTTTTCAGCTCTTGGTTTTCCTGGCGCTGGTCATGGAACAGCGCCTCCGACTCTGCTTCAACACGGTGGAGTGGGACATCGAAGACATGAACAATGCCCTCCGTACGCTAGACTCACCGTTGACATCTGATGTGGCGGAGACTGCTTGTGCCACTCGGTGGGTCAGGACGAAATCGACAGAGCTCTCGAAGGCGACACCGATGCTGACGGCCATCACGGACGACATACGAACCCAGATCGACGATGCGTTCGTGAAGCACCTCTCTCCCGGCGGTGTGCGAGAACACTTTGGACAAGACACGGACGCATGGAAGAAAGGATTCAGCAGCTACACGAACATGGTGTCAGGGAGATCCAGAGGATCGTTGATGAAAAGAGCAAGAGCCCTGAGTGGGACGCGGTGCAGGACGACGTCAAGGAATGCTACAAGTCGTGTGCAGCGAAGATGAAGTTCGTGCTCATGCTTCGCGGCCAGTCGAAGTTCATGACATTCTATCGCTTTCCATTCATGTCGTACCATGTCTGGGACGCACTCGTCATCATTTTCAAGCAGGTGCCAAACAGTCTGAAGGAGGTGAGCACGATTCTCATCAATACCATCATTCGACGTGATTCGACGCCCTTGTCGTTTTGCGTTGGAATCGGAATCCCCCGCCGTGGAGATCGTTTGTTCCTCCTCACATGACCACATAATTGCGTTTCAAACTCTCCACTATCGAGGCACCATCTGACTATGATCCCACAGGTCTCCAGCTGGTATAGTCCCCTCACCTACCAGAAGAAGACGGTCGCAAAGGAGTGGGCCTTTGGCTCCGAGTCTGCCGACCTGATCCGTGCACTCTGTGCTCACCCCGACATCGATCCAGCTCTGTTACCTCGCGTCGTCGATACAGTATGTCTCCACCGCAATGTACGTATGAGCGCGCCCATCTGATCACTCCCGCTCTCCATAGACCGTATACTCCATCGTCATGCTATACCCAGCCCTCCTGAAGATGGAGGGGCAACTGTCCAACATTCCTACCCCCCTCCGTTTCACCACTACTACCATGCTCAACGAGTACTTTATGAGTGCCGAAGAGAAGGAAAAGACCAAGATGAAGACCAAAAAAAAAGACAAGACCAACGATTCCAATGAGGAGGACTCTGGCAATGACCACGACATAGACGAGGAGCTCGAGGTCGAAAAAGAGCTGGAGAGGTTCGCCGACTCCAGTGAAGCTCACAGATCGGCCCTGCGTGAAGAACGTGATGCCCTCCTCCAACTTCTCACCGACGCCCTCCGTTCACTCTCGTCGACGTCCCGCGCCAAAGGATCAAAAGGTAAAGAAAAGGCTAAGACCGACGGCGTCCTTGCTTCCACTTGGGGAAACGCTTGGAGGCGTGAGCTCAGTGAAGATCTCACTCGCTACAAACAGTCCAAACGCAACTTGTCCCTTTTCCGTTCCCTTCCTCTTATCCTCTATCATACCCTCGACTGGGGCACCATCATAACCAACAACCAGGCACGCAGACGCCGTGAGGTTGTCCATGCCGCCATTCACGAACACTGCGTCCTCCTCGGTTACAGAACAGCCCTTCTTGCGGACACACGAGGCAGTGCTGCCACCATCCGTGCCTGCCTTGAACGCAGTGTCGCTTTCGGATTAAATGCCGGATGGGGCACCAAGTCCGTCGTGGACGGAAAGAAAACCTACCTCCTCACTTGGCCAGACGGCATCGTCTACGACGGGGTCAGCGCAGCCAAGAACAACATCGGATTCGACGTCGACAAGGAGGTACGCAAGGCGACCCACCGTTCGACCATCGTCGGCCAAAAGAAGTCCGCCTGGTCCTTGTTCAACTTCATTCAGAATTTCCCCCTCGCACGGGCACCTGAGGCCTTCCTTGACGACGAATGCAAGAAGAAGCCCATCGCAGACAAGGTTGCAGACGCCTTCTACGATCTTCTTCAGGTATGTGCGTTCAATCACTCACTGCAGCTTACACCTATTCGATTCTATCTCTCGATTCCAGGCGCTGGATCGGAATGCATTCCTCCAACGAAACCGGGATGCAGACCCCGACGACCTCAAACTCAATGGCGTTCCGGCAGGCGAATCCGTTGTGGCCGATGTCGTACGCGCAGTTGTCTCCTCTAGGTTCCTTACCGCCACCTCTCCCATGATTGAGGAGTCCCAGTCGACCTCGAAGGGGGAAGAGAAGGACGGCGACGATGATAAGATGCCCATGCCCCCCCTCTTCCCCCACAACGAGAATAGTGCATTTCTTCAGAAAGAGATTGCCATTCGTGCCACCTGGCGGACCGCTTACAACGCAGGTATGTTTTCTTTCACGTACTTTGTTCCCGCCATCGTGAAGGTGTCTCATCTAATTAGGTCAGGGTTATGAGATTATCCAAGGTTGACTTCGGCCATATGCGATGGCCAGCTTGCACAGTGCATGTTGTAGTCCAGTGTAAAGTGATGCAATGAATTTCGGTGTCTGTGTCCTGAGATTTCGTGCCACAACGGCACTTACAGTTGATCACAGGCCTGGCTTTACTATTGCGGTGTTCTCGTCCATGCGCCCTAATTTACGAGGGTAGTCAATGGCCAACAAATATTTGTAGGCCTGTATTGACCCAAGATAGATATACAATGTTACGACAGTGGATCAGTAAACATCCAACGAGTTTCCTACATCAAAATCTTCCCAAAATATATCTTCACCCCCTCAGCACCGCGCACGATCGCACCTATGGCCCCATCAGGTCTAACAACTACGACTTTCTTCTCTCCCTTATCAACGAGGTATGCCCTATAAGCATGTCCATCTCTATCGACGATAACTTCAGCGTCCGACGCGCCCGACTCCGCGGCAGTCGAACTTTGAGGCAGCACGACCACCGACCGAATGACGTCCTGGGGGTATGACAACAATGCGTCGATAACATCCCCCGCAGATGCCACGTCCGGACCGAACACGAGCACCGTGTGATACGTCACCTTGAATAGATCGAATAACCTCGTTTGTGACCCCGCTGCATCCCCTTTGATCACAATCTGTCCAGGCGCATCCGGTGCACGGTCTCCAGCGACGAGGACAGTCTCGTCCAAAACCCCGTATGCACTCACAGGCTCAGCCTTTGTGAGTTCGTCGATAACGATGGGACTAGAGCGGTAGTTAACACCGAGCATGTTTAGCTTTTGACCACGTTGTAGGGCACGCTCGATGCCGCCAGATTCTCGAACTTTGGCAAGGATCCCTGTTGTAATGTCGAGCATTTTTGCGATGACCGGAAGGCGCTCAGAGTTGTATGAGTCAAGGAGGGATGGCGAGGAGAGACCCTTGTGAACCAGGGAAAGTTTCCATGTGAGATTGAGCTGCGAACCAATACATTAGTTGATAGATAGGATAGCACAAGTAAAGCGAGACCCACCGCGTCTTGGATACACGTGTTGAGACCTTGGCCCCCAGTCGGACTGTGAACACTAAAACGGAAGTTGGCAATCGTCTATAACAGAAGCAAATTGGACGTACTGAGCTGCATCTAGCGAACACGTATCAGTGAGCGGATTCAAAGACCTATCACAGCCAATTTGTCTCACCTCCAGCAACGAAAACTCGGTCATATCCAAACTTGTCAACCATTCTGACGTTTGGACTGTCCCGCAGTCATGTAAGGTAGATAAATGTGTCCGCAGGATGTCACTTACCGATACGTCGAAAGGAATACGACCTTTCTAACATTAACCTCATGACCGATCACCTCAGACATGCACTTGACTAAGAGCGTCTCATCAGCAACCAACTGGCTGGGATCGTGGTCTTTCATCGCCAATACAAACTGAAAGCCGTCAGGAGCAATTTCATCCGACGGCCGAAGCATAAGGCTGTAGTAAAATATGATTAGCCGAGCATATCGTAGACGCATGAGAAAAGCTTCTTACAAATTGCCTGCTCTAATGCCGAGGAAGTGCCAATGCTAACGGACGTTCACGTTATGCTTAGCAGCAATCAGTGGGCAGGGGGTAGTTCCTACATTTCTGTCGAGCCCGTCTACCTCCATGCATATATCACCAACGGCCGAGTTCAATTCGTCTCTTGTGTCACCAAGGAACGTCAACCCGAGCTTTTTCCGGCAGACACCTACAAGGAATTGAACACCTCGCAAGGCACCGCTCCATGGTGACGACATGGGCTAACATACCTTTAGCGCCATCAGCTCCAACGAGATACGAAGCCTCAAACGCTTCCAAGACTTCTTCGCCATCGACCTTCTTGACCAATTTAACAAGCACACAGTCTTCGATTTGCTCGAATGATTGGAGCTCAGTGTTCAGCTCAATGCTACATCCGTACTTTTCGAGATGAGCGCGAAGGACACCCTCCAATGCTGGTTGACCGAAGAACCTCGGGTTATTCTACATCACAGGGAACATGAATCAGCAAGCTAGATCCGAAGAAAGGTTGACTTACATAAGGAATTGAAGGGGTTGGATCCTTGTACGGAACGAATTCAAAGTCCTTGATGGGCTCAAGTGTCCCTGGCTTATACTCCCTGATTGGTAAGACAGGATAGCTTCTCTCGTAGATTTCTGTGACGTTCAAGAAGTGAAATGCTTCGAATGTTCTAGGCTGTAGTACCAATGGGTATACATTCGAGATCGAACAAGGTACGAACGGGTTGAGGCTTACCCAAACTGCTGTTGCGCGCTGTCCGATACGATAATGAGATTCTTTGTCAATGATCCGAACAGGGATGTCGTTCCGTAGCAACGTAAGAGCAGCAGCCAGACCAGAAGGACCAGCTCCCACCTGATGGTATCATAAGTCTCAACTGCACAATCCAGCCAAAGCTGAGGAAGAGAGAGACTCGCCACAAGCACGGGCGCAACTGACGCCGTCATGGTAGTTTAGCGTTATCTTTGCGCGTTGAGTTGATCCCCATAGGCTGTATATGGATATGGATACCTGCCGGTTTTGTACTACGCTTTGAACAACTCCACCGTTACTGTGAAGTGTAGGCAGTCTATCTGATCGGGTGTGCGACGTGTTCTGAAAAGTTGATAGATTCGAAAGACTAATGAATCCTCCCCCAGTGTGTGGTGTGATTATCACGGTCTACCTGCATATGCTTACTAGGCTGGAAGGATGGCCAGGAGGCAACAACTGCCCAGGGGTCATGTTAAGGTTTTAATCATGAGGATCAGTTTGAATGATCGTGGCGCTAGTATGGTACTGTAGCCGTGGTAACAATCTGATCCAAGTCCCTATGGATTACATAATCGGGACGAAGCCTTGATCTTGAAGGCGGGCATGAACTTGCCTCCATAATTGTCTTTGGGCTGAGCGGAAGCAGTGAAAGGTCTGAGAGATATCGCCCTGAAACTTTGAAGAAGCCCGGGCACTCTTAGCCTTCATGTAAAATGGTTTCGTATTACCTACCTGGGCCGCCTGCAAGTTGTACATACAATAAAAAATACAATGTCATGGCAAACGACGAGTTTCAATACCTCCCTACACGAATATCTTCCCGAAATACGCCTTTAGCCCCTCAACACCGCGCACGATGGCGCCCGTGGCACCGTCGGGCCTGACTACCACCACCTTCTGATCTCCAGCCGCAGCTAAGTATGCCCGGTAGGCATGTCCAGCTGCATCGATGACAACCTCAGTTGCCGACGCTGACCCCGTGGCAGTGGATTCTTGAGGGAGCACGATGACCGATCGAATGATATCCTGAGGGTACGACGATAACGCGCCAAGAACCTCCTCGGCAGACGCCATGTCAGGACCGAACACGAGAATGGTGTGATAGTTGGGCTTGAACACGTCAAATAGCCTCGTCTCTGCACCCTCCCCCTTGACCACAATCAGTCCCGGCGCATCTGGGGCCCTATCCCCCGCCACCAGCACACTCTCGTCCAACACCTTATACGCGTTGACAGGCTGTGCGTTCGTGATTTCGTCGATCACGATGGGGCTGGAGCGATAGTTGATACCAAGCATGTTCATTTTCTTCTCGCGTTGCATGGCACCGTCGATGCCTGGGGCCTCACGAATCTGGACCATGGTCTCTGTCGTGATATTGAGCATTTCAGCAACGACGGGGAGACGCTCGGTGCTATATGAGTCGAGGAGGGTAGGTGAAGAGAGGCCTTTGTAGACCAGGGACAGCTTCCACGCCAGATTGAGCTGAGAAGGCAAAGCTTTCAGTCATCAGGCAACGCAGAGAACTAATTTAGACTCACCGCATCTTGTACAGAGGTATTCAAACCTTGACCTCCGGTTGGACTATGAACACTGAAACAAGGGTGTAAGGAGGATCGTCCACAATGCAAAAATGTACGTACTGAGCCGCGTCTTTGAGAGAGCAAGGGTCAGTCAGCGAATAAGAAACAAACATGGTCTCACCTCCGGCTATAAAGGCTCGCCCAGCACCAAATTTGTCAACCATCCTGATGTTAGGACTGACCACACAATGTTGTGAGCTCGAGAGAATCATTGAGAAAACGAAACTTACCGGTATGTCGACATACACACCACCTTTCTGACATTAATTTCACGGCCCATCAGCTCGGAGATGCACTTGAAGAAAAGTTTCTCATCAGCAACCAATTCGTTAGGATCACGGTCCTTCATGGCCAACAGGAAATTGAAACCGTCAGGCCCTATTTCATCTGTCGGACGAAACATAAGGCTACGAGCATACTAGATGAGCCTCTGAAGATGGAACAAAATACCCGCTTACAAGTTGCTGGCCCTGCTACCGAGGAAGTGCCAATGCTGGAGGGTATTTGAATAAGACAGTCTAAGAGGTTCACCGGACGACAGAGATACACACCTCCCTATCAAGCCCTTCGACCTCCAGACATATATCACCCACCACCGAGGCAATGTCATCCCTGGTCTCTCCCAGGAACGACAATCCAAGTTGTTTACGCGAGACACCTGCAAAGACATCGAATCAGTGATTACAACAAAAGTTCTTCGCTCCGAGAAGAGGTCGTACTTCTAGCGCCATCAGCCCCGATAAGGTACGAAGCTGTGAATTCTTCTGAGACCTCTTCGCCACCAGACCTCTTGACCAACATCGCGACTACACGATCGTCGCTTTGCTCAAATGACTGTAATTCGGTGGCCATCTCGACTGTACACCCATGCTTCTCCAAGTGTGCACGAAGTATGCCTTCGAGGAGCGATTGACCGAGAAGCATCGGGTTATTCTAGTACGATAGAAACATGAGGGATAAAGCAAAATTCAATGACATCAGTGGAAAACGCGCACATAAGGAATCGATGCAGTGGGCTCGTTGTAGCTGAACATCTTGAAGTCTTTGACGGGCTCCAGGGTTCCTGGTTTATATTCTCGGATGGTTAAGACGGGTTTACCCCGTTCATGGATCTCTGGGATGCCTAAAAAGTGGAACATTTCAAAAGTACGAGGCTGTGAGAAGACAGAGAATACGATGATCGGAACACGTTCTAAATGTTAGAGTTGATGCCTACCCAGAGTCCATGGCCACGCTGTCCAACACGATACTGAGGATCCTTATCAATGATCCGAACAGGGACACCATTCTGCAACAGTGTAAGTGCCACGACCAGTCCAGAAGGACCAGCGCCTGCCTAGTGTTGCCATGAGTGTCAAAGGTCTGGCCATGGGTGACTTCAAGGTCAGGAATGAAGGACTTACCACGAGTACTGGTGCAACCGAAGCAGTCATGGAAACAGTGCTTGCAACTAATTCAGTGGATCTCTCCACTTCGCGCTCGTCATCGTGATCTTATATGGAGTTTGGCATGCTGACTTTGGACTTCACCAGGCCAATATTCAAGTGGCCGAGTCTGGACATGTCTTGACCCTGTCGTCGTCTCCACAGCCACTTAGGTTGACAGTTCCTGATGGTGAACGCCCCGATTGGGTGAACACGCTGGCATGTTGATCAGGAGCTGTACAGTAAGATTACTGTGTTCTACCTGATGGGCACCGACTGCCGATGGGCATAGTAGTCCGGCAGAAGAACCTTGAAAGTGCAAATGTAAAGTTAAGATTATTCTTCTTAACAACATCACGAACACTCACCAGCGTCAGCATTACTCACCGAGAGTATACTCAAGCTGACCCCTACATACGGCCGGGAAGCATAGGTAGTGGAAGTAAAATGTCTTTTGTCTCCATGGCGTGAATCCACAATACGATCCAGGTTGAGTGCTACCGTCGGGCGCGCTGCTGTTCGGAGTTTGTTTCGGGCGACTAAGCCCGGACCACATGCGTGAACATGCCTGCGCAAACAATTATTGCAAGTAACCAACTGGGGCTTGGACACCGCCAGCCATCTGCGAGCCACCGGAGTTTTGTAAAACGTGATGCAAACCTCAGGCTTTCAGGCCTTAGGGCCACTTCCCATGGGAACCGTTGAAGAGGACGCCTTGTGGTGCGGTCCAGATCTGGATGGAGTCCTTTAGCGTTCGCCTTCGATTTTAAGACTTCCATCGCCAGGTGACGAGCACTGCTGTTCATCTCGCCAAGAAGCACAGCTCAGAACGCTTACCTTCTGGAAGACAGAACCATCCTACATGGCCACAGACCAATTGAATCACGATGCGCCGGAATGGGTTTTCGCAAGCATTCAACTTTCCCGGACTCCTTGATCTATCTTGATCGCATCCTGAAGTATCACCATCGATAAAACTCATAAGAGCGAGGAATTTAACGGACCGGAATGTTAATCTTTCCTTGACGTGGCCGATGCCTGGGTGGTTGTTCGAGAATCACGATCGTTGGGTCTCTGGTATCGGACTCCAGGATCCAGGGGACTTGCTAGACTTTATTGCAGCAGTGAACAACTGCCGTCGATGAGTGCATCCGCCCTGTGGTCGTACATTCCATAGACATCGACGTCTGTTATCAACGTGTTCTAGGGTTTCAGCGGTGCACAGCGCCAATCAGCCTCGCAAGTCGATTACTCGTAGCCTCTCCCAATAATCTCCAAATTTCAGTTTGTCGCCGCAAAAGCCCAGCACTATGTTTCTTCTTGTCGTGTGTATTAGATCCATACCGAGCTCATAGCATCTGTTGCAGACCAGTTTTCTTCTATCGCCATCAAGTTGTATATGGACTATACGTCCCTCGTTGTGCACACTACAACCCGCGTTCAGGACCCACTTCGTGGTTGCTACTCATGGCCCCACGCACTGGCAGGCCCAGCTCTCTAGAGCAGCTAACATAGAATACTAGGTACAATAGTAAAACCGTAGAACCACAGCGTAGGTACTGTCCAGCAAAGAGCACGGAGAGCTCTATAGGACAATAAACACGGATCCAAAAAAAAAAGGACTATACGTGCTTGGGCCTGTCCGAGCCCCAAGGTGAATCAACAAAAGACCCTAGGTCAGGAGTTCGAGAGAGGCGAATATATATCTACACTAATGTTCCAAAAAGCTGACAGATAAAGCATTCTAATCCCAATGAGCTTTCTCTGAGCCGATCACGATCAGAGACTGGGTATCAGAGTAGGTAGTGACCAGTCAGTATGTACTCCTTACACCTACCTCTTTTATGTAGAGGATGGGCAGCCAATGGGAATGTCTGCCGCCTGTGCATACAGGAAGACAGGTGTAAGTGAAATTTACAGCCTGAGAGTCCTAGCAAGACATAGATCGACTTACCCGATCCTCCCCTGGCGTTAAGGTATATGGCCAATCGCCAAGGGATAGATTCAGGTAACGGAAACCTACTGTGGCCCCACTTTTCAAGGACAGGAAGCGAAGGCGAACGAGTCAGGCTTACAAAAGTCGCATATCATCAAGGTCACTGGACTGGCTCTGTTGACAAAGACGCGATAAACAGGAGGATCAAGGGACCTTGGAGGGGGCACGGCGATACTGCGGGATGCGAGGCGACGACGGCGAGAACGCTGAGCGAGTCATTCGACATGGTTGAGAGAAAGTCAGGGAAGAGGAACACTAGACGCTGCACGATTTATATATGTTTTCTAAACAACTTTCAAACGGCAACTTGCAGAAACACTGCTATGTCTGACGTCATCGCTCTACAATATTGGAGATGTCACTCTTCGAGCACGACACTCATGGGCGAGTTACCGGGACTCGAGGCCTCGACCATCAGCATGAGAGGAGCATCACCTATGTATACGACTGCTAGTTCACTCGCTGTGGGGAAGAAACATGAAATCTTTGACAGGCTCCAATGTTCCCGGCTTATATTCCCGGATAGGTAATACAGGAGCGCTCCTTTCGTAGATCTCTGGAACATCTAAAAAGTGGAAAGCTTCGAATGTGCGAGGCTGAGGAACCAATGCGTGAGCGACGAAGTTGAATGAGACCAGTTCAAAGCTCACCCAAATTCCTGTCGCGCGCTGTCCGATACGATGCTGAGGTTCTCTGTCGATGATTCGAACAGGAATACCATTCCGCAAAAGCGCAAGGGAAATGGTAAGTCCAGAAGGACCAGCGCCAACCTGGTATCACCGTGAGACTCAACTGAACATGCTGGGAAGGAAAGAAGAACCTACGACGAGTACAGGCGCAGATGAGGCAGTCATAATTGTGCAGTTCAAGTCAACTGACATTTGCACGATGAGTAGGCCACCTTTTATATGGACTTGAATTAACTATCTATAGTGGTCACAGCAAAGATGTGGCTTGCGATTGTGGACGGCACGGCAGGTTGGCCTAGTAAATCCCTTATCAAAGCGGATATCCTCAACTTGAGTCATACGGACTCATCAGCGATGAAGCCCTGAGGTCCAATGAAGATTGAATTCATGCTACGGCAATGACTGGCAGCCCGGCGTGGCGCACACTCTAAGTCGGCAGCGTACGCAAGCATGCGGCCCAGATCTTTTTTTACTCGTGCCGATAGTACAAGTAGCCAGTGGCCGCATCAGGAAAATGTCAAGTCTCTGTGGCTGTCTTTGGTGCCTGTGACAGACGTCACAGGCACGCACAGACTCACAGACAGCAAAGTGAGCGCACTTTGAGAAGTTATGTATTTTCTGTGTACAGG
>JBBPJZ010000565.1:0-17341 GCA_038089015.1 Chalciporus aff. trinitensis | reverse complement strand
GGAAACCTTAGTCTAGTTCTCTGGTTGTTTCCCTTCAAAGTTACCTGCAAGTAAGGTCTTCAAGGTTGTCGCACTGAAGCTTGCCTCAAGAACTAGCTACTCTTGAGCTAGTGGCGAAGGTCGTTACAGTTTCTGCTTTTCATTTGTGAATTTTATCAGGGGAGCTCCCATTATTGTACCAAATCGTATTTCTGGCCACAATGACTCTCGTTTAAGCCACAGCGTTTTGGCTAGATCCCAGATGGTTTGGGAGGTGGTTGATCGGGTGCAATCGAGTAGTATATGTTCCATTGTTTCTTGTTCTCCGCATAGGACACACTTTCCTAAGTGTTCTCTTTCCGGGATTCTGTCCCAATAGTCCCCTAATTTATATGCATCATGCAGTACTTTCCATAGGAAGTTCTGGATGTTTCTTGGTGTATCTTTATCACGTATGGACTTCCATACCTGCTTGTCTAGTATTGGTTTCCCATTTAGCTCTCGAATTGCATGCTTTGTGATTGCAACATTAATCAGGGTCCCTCTACGTTGGGGCTTCGAACTTTTATAGTTTTGGATATTGTGGTAGAATATACTCTGGTTCCCTTCGAGTAGTTGAATCCCCTCTAGTGCTGAAGGAAGGGCTGTTTCGGGTGGCTCATTTTTCCTCATACCTTGTTTTGAAAATTTAACCACACACTCTCACCCAGTTTTATTAGTCATATTGCTCCACTCAAGAAGGTGCATAGAAGCATTGCGTTCACGTAGGCTGGTTACAATTGCTCTCATTAGGCTTGCATTGGGGTTATGGTGCCAACCCAGTTTCTCATTCTTTTCTAGGTTCACCGTCAGGTCTTTGATAATGTTGGTGTTATTTGTCATGATTGTAATGGGAGTGTTTATGGGGACACATTTAACACACTCTAGGATGGCCATAAGCCTGCCACTATTCAGGGTGGCAAGTCCTGATGGGACTCGTATTGCGGTGTTGTGGGGGTTATTGTTCTCAAACCATATTCCTCCGGCAGCGATTGTATCTCCATCGTCGTCCACTTGGTGTATTCCTTCCACAAGGACTGTAACTTCTCTGGGGTTAATCTCAGGGCAGGGATCCCCTAGTTGTACCTTGACTGGATGGCTTAGGACTTTGCTCCATTGAGGAAAGACTCGGATGCCATATTCTATAGGATCATCTAGGGTTCTGGCAGGGTTGAATTGTATCTTTTCTTTCCTCTTAAGAGTGGTTGCATTTGCTGTGGATTCTGTGTCAGTGAGGTCATTAACTTTGTGGCTCTGTGTTGTTGGGATTCCATTTATCCGGAAGGCATTTCAGTATGTCCTTTGCAAGGGCAAAGCATTTAAAGGGCTTCTCACAGTCTTGGACATTCCAGGCATTGGAACATGATGTGCAAGTACACAGCTTGTTTTGATGGTGTTCATTTGGTGATACTCCAGCTAGTAGGGTTAACAGGTCCCCCACAGTTTTAACTCCATGTTTTTTACGAAGGCAATCTGCATACCAGTGGTTATTCAATTTCACTAGGTCTTTTGTTGCTCCGATGTGAAACCATATTGGTAGGGAGCATTTTATAGGTTCTGATAGTTCTGATATATCTAATTGTACATCATATTTATTTGCAACTGTGAGCATTCTCTGGATGTGGTTTTGTGAGCATCTACTCCTCGGTTTCCATGTTTGTAGGAATGGGTTTACTCCCGTTGACAAGGGATTAATTACTGGTGATGGTAGCACAGTTTTTGCCAGTTGGAATAGTGCAAAGTCAGCCCAGGTGGGACATAGATGTGGGGGTTTCAGGAGCCCCTGGAGCCATGTCAGTTCAATTGCCTCATTCTGTGCAACAATATTCAGAACATTTTTCCCTCCTTGATCCACAGGGCTTTCCATAGTGTGGATGCTGATTGTGGGTTTCCCAGGATTGTCCCATATAAAGGTACTTGTAATTTTTCGTAGATGCTCCTCTACTTCCGAAGGCATGCCTTGTGCTTTAGCTAGGTACTGGGTCATGCTACCGACTGTTCATTGTAGTATAATTTTTCTTCCTTCAATGGTCAGGTTGGTTTTCTCCCAATGGTCCAGAGAGGCTTGTATCTTTTCCAGAGTTGGGTTCCAGATTGCCAAGGCAAGCTCAAACTTTGTGTATAAAAAGACTATAGGTGGCAACCAATGGCATGTACTTACGTGAAAGCTCTTGTCTAGGGTAGGTAATCTAATGCAAATCTACAACTTCAACTATACTGCAGGGTAAAGTAAGTATTGGAGACGAAAACTTACTATCAAAGGGACAGATAACAAATAAGGAGTAGGTCATCATGAACTTGAATCAGACGTCGACTGTGAAGAGAACAACCACGAATGAGATCCACCAGATCGTATCGAGGGTCGTACCAGCCTCTGAGAGGTCCGACTTGCATCCGACGTGTCGGAATCCTCGTCGGGCACATCTGATCTAAGACTCCGAGACCAGCCATCGTTACGATTAGCAGTGCTGAAAAGGATGATCAGGGGGCAAGCTCAGGTAACCCAAGTGACAATCTCACCTCGACGCGGCCCGATTCCTCGTAATCTGGAGAGGCAACATCCGTTCTCCTGAACCAGTTCCAGAGGCCTTGTTGCTCGAGGGTTCAGCTAGGTTCACTACGGGTACCGCTGTCCGTTGCTTGGCAGGCCGCGGAGTGCTCTCGCGGTCATCGTCAGCAGTCAAGGCTGCAAATCCTCCAGATACTTTCTTCCGCTCTCGTGACCCTGTGCCTTCTGCAGT
The DNA here is from genome assembly GCA_038089015.1 of Chalciporus aff. trinitensis. NCBI lineage: Eukaryota > Fungi > Basidiomycota > Agaricomycetes > Boletales > Boletaceae > Chalciporus > Chalciporus aff. trinitensis. The sequence continues at coordinate 14,582 of JBBPJZ010000565.1, read as the reverse complement.
GTTATTCGCAACGGGATTTGCACTCAGCTCTCTCGTTCTGCTTCTCCTGATGGGTGCCTTGTTCCTGGAATCGTTGACGACTTCGACATCGCTGTCCGAAGCATCAGAGTCGGATTTAGCCCGGGCACGTTGCTTCTCTTGAACACTTCGAACGACCTTCTTCGCACGCGTGGATCGCCGGCTAGTCGAACTATCCACGGACATCGCATCCGACTCTGAGTTATCCGTCCTCGTCCGTTGCTTCGTCCTCCCCTTCATACTGGCCTCAGATAGTTCCGAAGCCTCCCCAAACTTCTCCTCCGCACCTTCTTTAGCCTGCCGTGCTTGCTTCGCCCGTTCGACAGCCTTCTCTCTCCGCGCCTCACGGGCCTTGACTCGCTGCGCAGCGCGTTCTTCCTGAAGCATCTCTTCCTCAACTCTTTCTTCTTCCTCGAGCTCCTTCCGACGGGCTCTAGCACGTTCCATGACGATTTGATCGGCGACGCCCATCTCATCGTCGTCGATGTCGGTACCCTTACGTTTGTTCTCGCTGGTGTCTGGAAACATAGCGACGCCGTACTGTGCGCTTTCACGTAGGGTGACGATCGCGTCTTCGATGTCAGCACAAAGATCTTGAGCAATGAGTCGGACAGCTGCTTCAGGAACGAGAATACGCTGGATGAATTCGGCAGGGGCGAGGGGCGTGATGAGAGACGCGTCAAATGTTGAAGGCGGGAAAAGATCAAAGAGTGTTTGGTGGATAATAACAGACCCTTGCTCGCCGTAGCTGCGGAGAATCATGAGTCATCGCACGTTCTCCAGAAAGCAAGACGGCTTACTAGCCAGGCTGTGTCTTCTCGAAGCTCGCAAACTGGCCCTTGACGCCCATGGCGGTACGACTTCCTTGCTTCTTCACCTCTTTCTTCACTTCTCTCCAGAAGACGCTTCGTCTCCTTGGCCCGATACTTGTGTCGTTGATGTCAACGTCCTCAGTATCGCTCACGTCGTCGTTATCCATGACGATGGCTTCCAGTTGTTGCTTCATCGCCTTCACTCGGCCTGGAACTCTTGTAAAGTCAATCGTTTTCGGCCATCCTTTCTCGCTCGCGATAGGCAGCTGATGCGATTCGAAACGATGTCTTTGGCAGACCGAGATATAAATCGTCAACGGAGCTTTCAGACCACGAGGGTTGCGCGGACGTGGATCGGAACGCGACTTTTTGCGAGCCGTCGTGAGCAGGTTCTGGAGGAAGGGTGTCGGATGAGAAGGGAGTGCCTCGTCGCAGTAGGGGCAAATCTTCGAAGGATCTCGTAGGTGTCCCAGATCGACTTTGTATGAGACACATAAGAAAAGATACATCATCCACAAGGTTGACGACTTACTGGAGTCATCCAGGACAATGGATGGTTCGTTGAAGTCCAACGTATCCAACGGTCTAGGGGAGTTTCCAGGAATCAATATGAAAGAAACTCGCCGACAGGATCATGAAAACAGACCCTGCACGCGAGTCCTTGAGCTTTTTCGAAGTGCGTCCTTGTTCCCCGCTACTGCCATCGGAGGCACGCTTCGTGGCTTTCTGGAGATGGGCAGTGGGTGACGGCGATCTATTAATGTTGGCGAGCATCTGGGGACTCATCGGGAAGGGTTTGGGGCGACGACGGCTCTCCCGACTTTCTGTCAAGTTAATCTCGTCCACTTCAGGAGTGGCATCCCGTTCCTTTCCCCTGTCTTTGGTAGAAGAAAGGGGTGATAAGTTAGGGAAGGTGTTTCCACGTGAAATAGTCTTCTGTCCGAGGGGGGAAGGAAGGGGGATGGGTTTCGGAACGTAAGCCAGAGTCTGAGAGCGCGATATAGTCCCCTTCTTGCTTTTACTGGACGAGCCATCACCGCTGCATGCACCGTCCGAGATATTCTCCTTCGCCTGGAGCGATGACATGGGGAAATCCTGGATTTCGCGACGTGATGACGAGGGAGCGAACGGCTTCCTGACGGCATGCTTGCCCTTCGCTTTCGCGGATGCTTCCGGAGACTTTGGGCGCAAGGGTAACTCGCGTTTCCGCGCTGCAGGACGAGGGGTAGACTCTAGGCTAGTATCGGGCTCCTGGACGGGAGATTTCGGTCTTGCTAACATACGTACCCGGGGACGGGGTCTGGGAACTGATGGGGGAACATCCTTGGTGGACGGGGAGGGAGGCTTGGGCTTGGATATCCCAGAAACTTTCTTGCGTGAGGTGGACGGGCCAGCCGGTGGACCGCTGAGAATCTCCAGATCCTCTGAAATCGGGTTCAGGGTATTATCCTGGGAGTCATGAAGAGAGGATGATGGGGGCACGTCTGGAGAGGCATCTTCGGGAGAGTCGTCCTTGTTCTTCTTCTTAAACCGAATGTCCTTCAAGGCCTTGGCTGACGATGGCTTGAAACTGGGGTGCGCGGGCAAATCACGACCGTCGACGTGAACGGTTTCCTCCTCAGAGAAATCGTGATCCTTGGCCCTCGATACGCGTTTCTTGACGGGAGACTGCGCGCCAGTTGATTGAGAGGAGGACAGCAACAGTTCATCGTCACTTTCGTCAGGTTTGACGCGGTTGGGTCCTCGCGGCTCGGGACGTTGCGTGGATCGGGGCTTGGGCTTGCTCTTGGAAGGCTTTCCACGGGTGATAGTTGGCTTGGAGGTTGCGAACGAGGAGCCCATGTCCTGGTACGCGAGGCCCTCCCCGGACTTGACCGCGAGCGGACGTTGAGCCATGCGCGTGCTAGATTCGGAGTGAAAGTCTGTTTTTTTGTCCTTCATTACGTGGCGGAGTCGTTCCATCGCTGCAGACACGGAACGCAGCCATGAGACGCGTCGGCGCGTTCCATCACTTTGACGCGACGTTGTTTGGGTGTGTTTGAATCAGAGGGCTTTGCCATACAAGAACTATGTTTGAATGCACTTCTTTGCTGCACCAGACCAAATCTCCCCTGTACAACTACACTATCAGCTTCCAAAGTACAATGGGTTTCTCAGCACTACCACCAGAAATAATATATGAGATCATCTATCACTTAGATCCTGTAAATGTCATCCAATTGAGGATGGTGAGCTCATTCCCCTAAGACCCTAATTAGAACCTCAAAGAGTTCTTCTTTTCTTTAGGTTTCAAAGTTTCTCCATCAAATCACCTCTGATCCTATCACTTGGAAAACTCTATATGACAATGCTTCCTTCCCATGTCCTCCCTGCTTCTCCACATTCAAACCAACCTCTTTTCTTGAAAGATCATTAACACAGTCAGCAAAGGTGACAAAGTCTTGGATCAGCAAGCCCATCATTTCAAAGATGGCCTTTTACTCACATAAAGGAGATCTCAAGATGATTGATGGAGGATGGTTGGTTGGATCTGAGTTGTCAAAGAACATTGTCTCATACAATCTCAACTCCCATCTCAAGAAAGAGATTTTGTGGTCAGAAGAGAAAGCAATAGCAACAGGTTACTGCTTTGCTCATGCAATTCATTCATGGGATGCATGCTCTGTGATGTCCACAGATGGGCTGCAAGTTTATGTTCTTATCAAGTTTAATGTAGGGCCATTTCATGAGCAACATTCTCAGTATGTTTTGATTGATATTTTTTACATATCACTCAAGTTGATTTAATAGAGTACTTTTGAAATTTCAAGTCAATGAAGACACTGGCAAACTGGATTATTGCACTACATCAAAAGTTCCTTATCCATCCAATGATTCTAAATCTCAATTTAGTGGTGACAAGACACCATTTCTGGGATTTCGCTATGAAAAATTAATCTTGGATACTCAAACCCAGATCTATTTTGAATATTCAAAACACAACACTGCTTCAGTATGTATAATGTTATAATGCCCCATATATAAGCTCATTCAACATATAAAGAGATTTAAAAATCTTGCTATTTTCAACTTTCAAACCATATTTACAACCACCCATATCATCATGTTCCATATGATCACAAAAGAAGCAGTGTCCATACAAGCTTTCATGCTCCCTACCGACATAGCAAACACAAAGCTTTCAACTCTTTATCTTACTCATGAAGGCCTGATCTCTGAAGATTGCCAAGATCTTCAAGTTTCCCTTCTTCAGCATTCCATTGTCAGCTTTCCAGTTGAATGTACCAAGATAAAATGTCTGCTATATGAGAACACATTTGCAAGCTTCAAGTGCATGGATCTTACACTGCCCAAACTTCAAGATAATCAAAGTGTCTTGCCAATCTCTATCAACATTTATAATGCCTTCAAGACTGAAAAGCTACATTCCCTGCCCAATGGCAGTGGGATTTTCCAAGTTGGCAGTTCCAACAATGGACATGCTAGGGGCTTTTGTGTACTTTTTAACAAACACTTTCAGGAGCTGGAATATGAGGATTTGCAGCAGCTGTTGAGATTCACAATAGATGTGTCTCAAGATACTTTCGATGCTGTCATTGGTGATATTTCCCCAGTTCAATGGAGAAACCCTCCAGGCACTGTTCTGCCAACTTGGCACTTGGACAGTATCAATGGAAGAATTGGGTTGCTTCATTTACATTACAGACCAAAGCTTGGCATTCACTACAATGTAGGTTCTAGAGTCTTCACACTCATAGTTTGAGGTCTTTATTAGTAGCAGTCATCATTCCATGCATTACAGATGCAACTTGTCTTGTAACTTAGCTGCTGTGTACAAGTGTTGAATTCCGAGGGCTTTGGCACACAAGGTCAAACGATGTGGCAGTTGGTTCCAGCTGCCAGTGGTCGCGGGCCGAGCCATCAGATGGGTGACAGATATCGGACATTACTCTCGGTGACTGCCTGTGACTGCGGCCCCGTGGACTGCGATATCGATCTCGTCTAACTTGGAAGGTATCGGTAAGTTCAAGAAGATCGCACGCTGCGACGGCCGGCCCAGGATTCTCAATAGGATCTGTGCCAATCTTGCTTCCTCAACAAAGTGCCAGAATCGGGCATTCTTTCTTGCTGACTTGCTGTCATCATCTGCGCCGAGTCGCGGCCCGGATTAGTGGATAACGGGAGGGCAAGAAGGATGTTCCTCTGAGATTAAAAGAACGGCCTAAAGTTGACCATGCCTTGTGACCCGCGTCCTCCTCCAGTGCTCGAGCCACTATAAGTCAGTGCTGCTCCCCCCCGGCAATCCAGACGAGTTCGCCAGACGGTCCCAACAACGAGTGTTCACGATGCAGCCAGACTCGGAACAAGACCCCCAGACTTTGCACGCGGGTTCTCCACAGTCCGAGTCCGTACTCGTCGCTGCTCAGCTCAGCATGAATTCGAGCAAGAAATACGTCGCCGAACACTCTCAATCTTCGACGGTCCAAGACACGACTCTGTTTGTATGTCCCGCTTCTCGAGTTCTCTCTCGACCCCGTTGACCGTCTCCAGGTTGATTTCGATGACGGAGATGCTCGTAACCCAGTAAACTTCTCTACTTCGAAAAAATGGGCAATCACCATCACCGCTTGTGGATTCACTGGGCTCACCGGTAAGCTCGTGTTCTTCCCTTGTGCCCTTCTACTACCACAGCGATACTCATTTTCGTTCAAAGCCGCTGCTATCTCTTCCTATACCATGGGTGTCCCATCTATGATCACACAGCTCAACTGCTCGTCGTTCGATGCAACGGTTGGTCTCAGTGTCTACGCCGTAGGATTTGGCCTCGTCCCGCTCTTCACATCTTCCCTATCAGAGGAATTTGGACGCTTTCGGCTATACATCATGACCGTGTTCCTATTTGCCCTCATGCACGTCATGATTGCCCTGTGAGTATTAAAGAAAACCACACGCACATTGTCTCTCCGGTGGCCGCGCTCACCGGTATTCATAGTGCTCCGAATATCCAAACAGTGATTGTCGCTCGTTTCCTTAGTGGTTCATTCGGATCAACGGGTGCAACCCTCGTGGGCGGTACGATTGCCGATATTTGGAAACCTCATGAGTAATTTTAACATCCAATGCGATCGTTGTGAAACATGACTCATTCCCGATATCAGGCGTGGTTTTCCTATGGCATTGTTCGCAATTGCGGCTATCGGGTCGACGGGCTTAGGACCGCTGTTTGCTGGATGGATCGAATCGAATGAGAAGCTAGGTTGGAGATGGATACAGTGGATATCTGCGATGTAAGTTGGGCATGATGCCGTCTTGAGGATGTTCATGGAATGTGGCCTGATGACTATATGCAGTGTCAGCGGTGTATATTTCCTCAGCGTTCTATTGTTCTTGGTGGAGACGCGCTCCGACATCATCCTCACCCGCCTTGCACGCAAACTGAGGAAAGAAACGAAAGACGAAAGATACCGTTCAAGAGCTGAGATTGAGAAGTCCAGTATACTGACGTTGATAAAGATCTCAAGTACGAGGCCTATCAGTACGTCAGTCTATGCGATATTGGACGTTTCTTGATGTCTTATCAACCGAAGGTCTGCTCTTGACTGAGCCGGTTGTTTCTAGTTTTAGTGTACGGGCATGCTCGTTCTACCAGCAGCGACTGTAACTGATGACCCTGAAGCTTTGGATCGGGTTCACGTGGGGCGTGTTGTTCTGTTTCATAGAGTGAGTGCTTGCATGCTCGCCCCTGCGTTCTTTCTGAGGTGCTTTTAGCTCCGTTTCTGGAGAGATGCAATCGATATATAACTTTACCATCGGTGAGAGAGGAACGACATACATCTGTATCACGTCTGTCTGTTGGGTCTGTCCGTTTCTCCACGTTAACCCATTCATACAGCCTCGGGAGCATCCTAGGTTGGTTCGCGAACATGTACCAGGAGGTTCTCTACAAGTTTGTCCACTTCATCCCTGCTTCGAGAGCGTTGATGTGCTGAGATAATACCTAGAAAATACGTCGGGCTGAAAGGACCTGAGGCGCGTCTCTTTTTGGCCCTTGTCGCTGCTATCCTTCTCCCTGTTGGGATGTTAATATATGCGTGGACCGCTCATCCGTCCATCCATTGGATTGTCCCGTTGATTGGACTTACGGTGAGTTCTGCTCGAGTCTGTCGTTTGCGGCAGTCGTATGACTCTAGAGCCGTGGTCATCTTAGATCTTCATGGTTGGCGCATTCATCATCTATCAAGTCGTCTTCATCTACCTCGCCGATTGGTATGTCACCTTACTCCATACGACAACGCCCGTCACAATCTAACAGTACGCCTTGTCAAGTTACGGACCATACGCCTCATCTGCCTTGGCGGGCCAAAGCATGTGTCGTGCGTCATCCCATCTCTCAACACGTCCTCACGCCTGCATGCTGACGCTGCGATAGGTAACATCCTCGGAGCGATCTTTCCACTTTTTACGCAACAGATGTATGAGAGGCTCACGTACAAGTGGGCGAATACGCTGTTTGCGCTGATATCTGTGGCGATGATCCCGATTCCGTTTGTCAGTCCTCCTTCTCTAAGCATTTTTTGTTTGGGTTTTGTTGATAGCGTGGACTGCCTTGACAGGTTCTGTTCACGTATGGATCTGCGATCCGGAAGCGGAGTCAAGTGTCGAGAAAGATCCTCGCATTAACAGAGGAATTGCTCGAAGTCAGCACCGAGGAGAAATGATATTCCTCCTCGCGTCACGCCTGCCGTCGCTTTCCACCCAGGTCACCACGTTTTCCTCTGGACTCTAACCTTTCATCGGGAATCCTTCTTTTTGTTCGGGACGCTTTTTTGCATTGTTTATTTTATTCATATCCGCATATCACCACCACGAAGATATACCATCCCGCATCACTGTTAAATTTTATCGTGTCCCCATTGTCAACCTTGCATCAAGGACCCTGTTTCATCATTTTGTTACTCATACAGCAATACAGGATAGATTCTCTGTAGAACCATCGAGCTGTAGGTTACGTGGCATTCGCAATGTTCGTTTGGATTCGCAGTCGTTTATTAAAGTCTAGACGCTCATACATCGCTTGGCAATGGCATCGTCCACGGGATCCGAGGCGGATGATGGGACTGTAAGTATTATGACTGTGCTTCCTTTCTGCGTCCGGCGTCTCGTTCCCGGGCGAGTGCTTCTCCCCAGTGACATACCTCGGGATGCCGTAGGTATGGCAAGCTGCTGTCAAAGAATCCCTGCAGATCGCGCGGTGCTCCCCGCTTCTCATACTCGCGCGCTTGAGGAGAAGACATCAGAGGAGGAGAACCACCAAGGGAATAAGGGACTGACCTTGCAAGGCCATTTCTAGTCTGTCCAGGTCTACAGCAGGCAATGTGTGATGAGTCAGGGAGTGTTTTCAAGGATCAAAAGGGCGCATATAGTCAACTCTTGGAAGAGAAGGAGGGTATTTGGCACGTACCTTTGACGAACTTGGCCTCGGGCGTCGTTCCTTCTTCATATTCCTACAATACGAACACACGTGTAAGTGTGGACCCAAGTCCGATGAGCTGGGCTGTTCCCCGACGGTGGACTTTCGACGCGTATACGCACCTTGTATAACGCTTCAATACGTAGAGCAGCAGGACTCGCATGGAGCATGTCGTAGACAAAGTTATGCATCGCTTCCTATTCAGGCTCGTTGGATGAGTGCATAAGAAAGCCGCGAGAGTTGGAACCAACCGATTCAAGACGTCGTTTTTCTTCCTTTGGGATACCCTCGCGAGGTGTGATATCTCCGACTACAAGATGTCGATGATTCAACGCCATGTGAAACGAACGAGGTACGTCGTTCTCACCTTGTGCCTCTGCGAGATCGTGTACGACTGCCATCATGACACACCTATGAGCGGGCATTCAGCAAGTGGGTCAATCAAATTCGACTCGGCACTGACTTGGAGACGTCGAGCGTTGTGTCAGACGTACACATGGCCAGAACGGCCATGCGATACATGTGGTCCGAGATACTGTGATCGAGAGCGATGAGCAGGAATTTCGGCGCCAGCGGGCCGGACAGTTGCGGTGGACGCGTCACATACCTCTCTGGATTGGGGACCTACAGCCATGTAGGTCCGGTCTCGTAGACGCGGAGAGAAGTGGACACGACGTACCTCATGGTCCACCCATCCCGTTCGTTTCTCCGTCTGGGGGCGCGCTGAGCACAAAGCAATGAACTAGTCCCATCACGCACCTTTAATCGCTCGAGAATATGGAAGAACGCGAGTCTATCTGTATCTATATCCCCCGTTGGCTTGTATAGTGGAGGGAATACTCGCTTCGTCGTCGACATCGTTGTACGAGTTCAAAATGTTCTGAGACTAGTACTGGGGCTAGACTGTTTTCATCTCCGAGTTCCGATTCCGATAGATAAGATAATACAGTGCGGTATCCAATTTGAGATCGAGGAAATAATACAACGTTAACACGACTGGCACACTAGCTGGCAGCGACTGCTAGGATACTTTGGCAGACGACACAGCAGCTGCTCTGCGCCTCTTCGTGCCTCGTCTAATTTCGATCAAATCGGACTCGATCTCCGTGTCTTTGATCTGGTTCAGCAACCCGAGACTCTTCCCGAGCCCACCGGCGCCGACGTTGCTTTGGTGCGATCCGCCACCTTTGTTGCGTCGTCTGCCCCCGTTATTGGGGCCAGTGCCAGTGCCGGAGTTTGCGTGGCCATTGGGGAGCGCAACAGCGGTGAGCGGGAAGGGGAACGGAGAGGGTATCTCGTCGACCGAGAGCGAATGAGGGTTTGTGAGGGGACCAGAGGTAATCGGTGTCATGCTGCCGTTTGCGAGGCCCAGCGTGCCGAGACCGAGAGGGGTTGGCGGTGGCGACGTGCCGAGCTTGTTACGAAGTTTACGAGTGAGATGGGCACGAGTCTGAGTGTCTAGCGAGACGTCTGCAAGGAGATGTGAGCAAGCTGACGGGGAATGGGAGCCACGGAGAACGGACCGTTTACGGCGCCTTCGCCTTCCTTTTCCTCTCTGGCTCTTCGCCTCCGTTCTTCGATACCTTCTAGGAGGCGTTCTCGAACGCGGTCTCGACCTCTTCGCCACTCTTGCTCGACTCGCTCTCGCTCTTCTTCGTACGCTGTCTCGATTGCCACGAGGCAGTGCTTTTCTTCATATGCAAGCTGGGCGAGGGTTGCCGCGCGCTCTAGTGACAAGGGATACATGCGTAGATTATACAATGGATGTGTTTCTGGACGAGATGCGAGTTGTATCGCCGCGCTATGAAGGGCGGATATGTTTTCTGCAAAGTGCCTGCCGCTGTGGGGACATGTGAGGGGAGTGATATGGCCGAGTTGGTAAAGATACGCACTCGTCCCTTCGATCTGGTATCTCTTTACCCTGTTTTCCGGACGCGTCTTTCCGTTTCTTGTCTCGCTTCGGCTCCTCTTTGGCTATGTGAGATAGGCGAATGTGCGGGGGGGGAGGACGGGGGACATACCGTGGGTTCTTGTGCTTGGACCAGCGACCTGAGTGTGGTGGACGTGGATAACGTCTGCTCTAGCGTTTGGTGTGGAGGCGTAGGGAAGGGCGAACATGCCGGGCTGAGGAGGCATCGCAGCAGACGGGCAATTGGAGGACGAGACAACTGGCAGGGAGGTGCACTGATTTTGGAACAACCTAAAAATGGAAATCAATGTCCAACCGATCATTACTCCGGTCACGTGGAGTCTAACCCAGTGAAGCATGGAAGTATTGGCCCTCCCATTCAGTGCACAACTTGAAGGATGTATCGGAATATCGTTCAGAGAGACAAGGAAATCGCGACGTTTTTGTAGGAGATCATCGATCATCTGCAACTCTCTATGATTGACAAGGCTGACTGACTTGATGCAGGAATATCAACTTCAAGTTGGCCGGCCCGGGTCACAGCATTCTCTAGCGACTCATCCTGTTCAAGCACGAAATCATCGATAGCAGTAGTGCATGCGAGCAGCAGCTCATGGTAAACGCACCGGAAGGCTGAGCATGGAGAGATACAGCCTAGTTGCCCCTAGGACGAGCTAGGGCAGACGAACTATGACTTCATTTTCGAATTTGATCTTTCTCGGGAACCTTAAATACCTCCTATAGAGAGGTCGCTCCCTCATACTCCTTGGCCATCATGTCCTTTTGCCGTGAATGTATCTCAGGTGTGGACCCATATTTCGATGTCTATTACCATCTAACTAATCCCCACTTACGTAGGTGCCCGCCACGAGGGCACACCAGAGGGCACGCGTCACATGCGAGATACCTACTCTATGCTTAGTTGATTTCTAGGTAAATTTGAAGACATCGGAGGTGTCCGATGCTACGTCGGAACTCCCACTGTGGATTATCCCAAGGACAAGGCTATCCTCTTCCTTGCTGATGTATATGGCATCGATTCCATCAATGCTAAGGTATTGTCCCCTCATGGGCTTGCATCACGCTCAAATATCCACTTATCGTTTTAACTATAGCTCCTAGTCGACGACTTTGCCAGGAATGGTTTCAAGGTAACACCTTATTTCGAACTGAGTTGCTTGGGACCCGCTCAACCATTCCTGTCAGGTTGTAGCTATGGACTACCTTAACGGTGGTGCCATCCCCGTAGAAAGCATGGACGTGAGCACCTACCCCCTTGTTGTACATCAATTATCGAAGTTCACGGATTTCAAGGACCCAACGTTCGATTTCGGGGCATGGATCTCCAAACACAATGCGGAGGTCACACGCCCTCCTCTTAATAAAGTTATAGCTGCTCTTGAAAAGCAAGGCGTGAAAGACTTCGCCGCGACTGGCTACTGTTTTGGCGGTAAGTCTGTGGTTGGCTCAGTCGTAACCACGCTGATGGACAGCGTCACAGGTCGCTACGTCTTCGACCTCGCGTTTGACAAGGTTATCAAGGTAGCTGCAGTTGCGCATCCGTCTCTCCTCAAACTTCCTGAGGACTTGCATGTAAGCAGGGTTCCGTGCACTCACGTATGTATTTTGAACACCGAGCCCGCATTCACAGAAAATCAGCTACACAAAGGTTCCCATCCTCATCAACTCTTGCACCTTCGACTCCCAATTCCCACTGGAAGCACAGGCACAGGCTGATATTATCCTCGGAGGGGGGTATACTAGCACCAATACTTACAAGCGAGAGTATTTCGAAGGTTGTACTCACGGCTTCGCAATTCGTGGCGATTTAGGGAAACCGGAGGTGAGAGCTGCGAAAGAAGGTGCTTTCAAGGCGACGGTTGAGTTCTTCATGAAGCACTTGTAGCCATTAGGATCTCTGGGTTGCAGAAATTGTAATTGTACGATTCATAGGCGGTTAATAATTTTCAGAATAGAGCGTCATTACCTTCAAAGGGTCGAACTGGAGCTGGGGCTCGGAGTGGGAGTGGGTCCTTTACTGTCAACAACCCACAACAACAGACTTGGTGCTGTTGACCAACGGCGTCGGGATGGCACCTTCTATCTTCTCCGACTGCAACTGTTCCAGTGACTAGCCATACTCATTCTCTCCCATTCTATCTCTTGAAATCGCTTTCTCGGAACGTATAGTGATGCAACAAGACTCAGGTTCAACTAATCTGAAGGCATCTGGATTCAATCATTTCCCGGTTGAACTGCATCAACGTCTTCTCGGCTTCCTAGACCCGGAAACCGTCCTTGGGATTCGGAAGGCAATACAAACAATTTCTTTACCTCAGGAGCTCTGGTTTTGACAATGTCCTATACTGCCAGACCTGCAGATACTTCCACGAGATTTCTCAAGATCGTCGCGTATGGATGTCGCTGTATGATCGCATGCAAACCACACAAGCTTTATCGTGCTCTCGTCGCGAATTCGAGGCCATGTCAGCGTCGCAAATGGAACGTACCCTTGTGGCAGCCTCCAAGACAGAGAAACTTTTGCAGTTGCCCAGAGATCGTGTAAACCGCCGTATCTGTCCTGATGGTCAGCAAGTTCACGGGTCGATGGTGTTGTCGTTTGTATCTGAGCGATACGTTCTCTCGGTGGACTTCTCCACGATCGTTCTCCTTTGGGACATCTCAACACTCTCTTCATCTCCCGGGGTCCCTGTCTTCCCATGCGCCCGTTTAACACTCTTTAAATGGAGTTTCCTCTCATACACCACCTCGACCGACAATTCTATACTATATGTTTCCCTCTGCAATGGGTACAAGTACGTCACCCCAGCTCGTCGTTTGTGATCACCTGACAAGCAGGCTTGTAATCCAGTGTCCATGTCTTTTCTGTTCCATTGAACATGAATGTACCGGAGGACGATTACAAGTTATCGTTTCACCATGTCACATATTTCAACCTTAATATGCGCCGGGGGACCCCCGTATATGTAGATCCGGGCGCACATCTTGCAGTGTCAGGCCAAGGACGCTCATGGATTGATGTTTTGGACTGGCGTACCAACACCCGAGCGACTGTCCCCATACTTGTGGAAGGTCCTGATGCTATTCAGGAGGTAGGCACCACAGACTGCTCACGAATTTTTCTACTCATACCCATTTTCCGCTTCACAGCACTCCGGAGGCAACGCCATGGTGCAATTACGAACTTGTGGACCCTATATCCTGTGTTTCAGAGCCACATCTGTGGATGCATACCCTATTCCCAGCAAGTTCCTGGATACCCCGAATGAATGGACCGAACCGTTGCCCGTGCTTCAGCGCAGACTCAACGGTGTCTGCATCATAACAATAAACTCTCTCTCTCGTATTCGTTCCGGACGCTCCCCATCCGGCGAGGAAATCTATACGGTCTTCATCATCGCCAATCTTAAACGCGAAGCAACGTTACATTATCAAGTCGATTTACGGGTATCATCGGCACCCTCGTTATCTGTCAAATTGTTAGCCTGCGATTACCATGGACATCAGCGCGGTTGGGCTCCGTTGAGGATTTTGGGACCTTCTGGTTTACGTGGGGTGTGTGTCAAGACACCCACTGGGACGATAAACCATACCGTGCTGGCGTTTACTACCCATCCGAGTCGGCTACTTTCCGAAGATTTACCTTCATTCGAAGATGATGACGATTTGGATGTGGATTTATCCGACGGCACGAAGCCGGCGTTTGATGACAAGGTCGTTTGGAATGTTCAGTCATGGGATACCTCAGGTATGATACTCCTTTTTGTTGTCTGTCGCTTTCGTTTCGTCAGTGGACTAAGCGAGTTTTGTGAAGAATGTTTTACGACATGGGCTGTCTCGGAATGGACTGGGCGGATCGCACTTGCATCGCGGGACGGAGTGATCACTGTGATTTAGGAATCTGTTTATGTATCTCGAGCGTAACTTAGATGGGCTTTTTTGTTGGCAGAGCCGACGATAGTCCAATGATGTATACCACGAACACTGACCAACGAGTAGAACTTTCTTCGAGTACGGCCGTTATTTCGTCCAGCTGCAGTGGAGCGCTGGCAGTGACTTCGTCTGCGTATTACCTAAGGGACAACTCTTTCCTCGAGGCCTCACTCATTAACGTGTACCTGTGGTACCCTTGCAACAGATCTGGTCCCTGCCAGTACTGGTTGATCTTTGTGGTGTGGTTCCACGCTGCGAATACACACTACTGAGACGGGATCATAACCTTCTCCGCAATTCCCACTAGGGACGTATCTCGGGTCTCAGTGGGAAGCGAGAACTTCAAGCTGGTAAGACACTCAAGGTTAAGTCGAACTGTGCGTAAGGCTAATCATACAAAAGACATTCTAGGATTAAC